>CM072517.1:4339913-4454913 GCA_036898135.1 Oncomelania hupensis
GAAATTGTTTAGATAAACGCTACAGACTTAAGCAACTCTCCGTGTAGTGCTCAGGTTAGACGGCTAATTGCACGGATTTACTCCCATAAGATACCAGCTCCCGGCTACAGATTATTGCCATTAAGATGTAGATTTCATACAATACAAAACAATACAATACAATACAATGCAATGCAATACAATACTATAACTACAATACAATACAATGTCATACAAAACTAGAAAGACAATACAATGCAATAAAATACAATAAATACAATACTACAAATACAATACAACACAATACTACAAATACAATGCAATGCAATACTATAAATACAATACAATGCTATAAATACAACACAACGCAATACAACACAGCACAACACACCTTTATTGCCTCCAAAGGAATTGTAGCTTCATTGACATGAAATAAAACCCGGGCGTAACGGCCGAAAGTCTAAACAGTCAAAACGCTCCAAAGCGTCCGTATCAACCACTGTTATATTCTCGCGTTGTTTGAAAGATTGCGAGCCTTCCGGCAATTGACTTCCGGTTTATTCTGTTGTGAAAACAATCGACTGCATTTCCACAAGTTTTCTCTTTGATGCGTTCGTTTTTTCGATTTTATTTTCAATTTTTTTGTGCGAGTGTCTAGAATGGATGGTTTAGATTCTTCGACTGATGAAGGAGAGTTTACAGGCTTCCATTTATTAGACATTGAAGTGAGAGAAATGGACTTTGAGCGGAGAAAGAAATCGGTACTGACATTAGACTGATTAGGTGTCAGTAGCATGCATGCATCCGATCTTTCAGATGGGCAGGGAAGTGAAGAAGAAAAGGAGGCTTGTTTGGACTTTTTAAACCTTTTTTTTTCAATTTTTATAAACACATGGAGTAATGAAAAATAAGACGTGACAAGAGAAGAATAAAAAGGAAGATAATCAAAAGAGAATTTATTTCTGTTCATTTTGCATTTTATTTCATTTAAATCTATGCCCTAATACCTAACTTGTGGTGTTTTTATTAATGTACTCCGAAATATCTCTAAAATTATAAAAATTCTTGCCTGTTTAGAGCTAAAAAATAGACAAACGTGTGCACTGTAAAGGGTCAAGGTAGGCAAACGCACTAAAGACTTGAAGATTTGTCCCACCTCTGGTTGTCATGAGAGCGCTTGGTTGCTCCCCCATGTCTTTGTTCATATGGGCGTTTGTGTGTGTATGTGTGTGTGTGAGTGTGTGTATGTTGGGGTGAACCCTCAAAAGCGCACAAATGGGTAGCAGACCTTGTCTTTCTTAGTAACAAATGGGTTTATTTGCTTGGAACCCACTTTTTTCCAGGACCCCACTTTTTTCTAAGTGCGCGGAAGTGCTCTTTTAGTGCATGGGAGTGCAATTGTAGTGCATGGGAGTGTTTTAAGTACACAGGAGTGCTCTATCCGGGACGGAAAAAATACAGTCAATTTTCGGAGAAATTTTGAAGAAAAGTTCACCTATTACCTATTTCGTCGCCTATAGGAGACGACCTAGGTCAACTTTTTAGACGGAAAGAGCCAATTTTGACTTAGATTCTTACGTTTCTAGAAGAAGTTTGCGTTCTTTCCATCAAAAAATCACTTTCCGATTCCTACATTCTTAAATAAACCCAGTTCTGATGAATTGCAAGTATGTGTGTGTGTGCGTGTGTGTTTGTATATGTGTTACGATTGAGACACACATGATAGATTCAATTATTTTATTTTGCAAAGCATGCAGTGATACGTGTATTTACCTTTGATATGATTTTGTGCTGTTGCTATAAGAAGCTTTATATAATGTTGATAATTTTCGTCGGTCGACATTATTGAGAATTTTTCTGGAATTACTTTCTTATTATCGACCGAATTTTCCAGATGTTACGGGTAAAAAAGCTAGTCGAATCACGTAGATTCGTAAACATTATGTGACGTAAGACAGTGCATAGTTCCAGAGAGGAGTTTTATTTTGATTGGGTATTATTGCGTCTTTATGGAATGTTCTACTTATTTCTCGACTGCAGAGAGGCTATATAAGTAACGCACTGTCTTCTAATTCTTGTAGGGATGATCTTTGTAGGGATTTTCGGAAAGCGATCTTGTATGCAGTTGTTGATGTTTGCTGAAGACAGTTGGAAAACTTTATACCACGACTCCTGCTTTGTTGCTGAGTGAACAGGCTGCGTGGATAAAAGAATCTGAGTTACACTTCAAGCATCGAGGCTTAATCAGGTATTGATAAATAACGTGTAACAGTGACTGAGTGTGTGTGTGTGTGTGTGTGTGTGTGTTTGTGTGTGAGTGCGCGCACGCGTGTTTAATAATAAATAAATCACACAATGCAACGATTTATATAACGCACCTATCCCATGGCACGTGCTGATTCTTGGCGCTAAATACTAAAATAAAAAAAAGAGATGCCTTTGTGTGCACACATCTCTCGCACACACGCAATTAATTACTCATGGATTACAACCTAGCCTACATCCGCCGCCTGTGTGGCCAATCGGGCTCCAGAGTAGCGTCCCATACACCTCTTTAACCCCTTAACTGCTTAGGGCTAGTTAAGTCAACATACCCTAGTGTGACAAATATAAATAATCAAACGACTGAATGATTGAAAGAATACACAAATAATAAAAATTTGAAAGAAATTAATACATCCATAAAACAGACAAATAAATAAAAACCTAAATAATATTAAGGGAAAAAAATTGATTACATTAAATAATTAAATAACAATAAGGAGATAAATACATAAAATAAAATAAAATAAACAAAAATATAATAAAATACAAAATAACAAAAATATAACAAAATAAAATCATTAAAAAAAAGAAAATTAACAACAAAACAACAACAACAACAGCAAGAACATCAATTAACTGAGGTAACATTATGAAAGCAGGCGGTGCCAGTAATCTCAGGATTGCGTCGTAAGTCTGCAAATTGACCCTTATCATCCGGGGTTTGTTCAACGTAGGAACTGTCTAGTCGCGCTGACGTAGTTTGGAATGACGCAACAAGACTTAATACAATGCTAAACTTCTTCTCCCCCCCTCCCCCCCTCTCTCTCTCTCTCCGCTCCATTCTACTTCTCTATCCTCATTGAAGGGAGATGTTTGTTTTACACACACCCCCCCCCCCCCTACCCTCTCTCATAAAGAGTTCCATGTGGTGAAGGCCAGAAAAAGCAATCGTAGCTGAATTACTATAAGGCAAAGCGATTAAAGCTGAGTTAGTATAAGGAAAAGCGATTAAAGCTGAATTACTAGGAGGCAAAGCGATTAAAGCTGAATTCCTATAAGGCAAAACGATTAAAGCTGAATCACTATGATGCACAGTCACAGCTGCACAAACAATGCCAAGCGTATTCTTGTCTCCTTGCAACCTTCTTCACAAATTAGCCGACACGTGGGAAGCAGACCTGGCTACACACCGCCGCAGAACACAAGTTTGCCGAGACTTAAAGAGGTATACTTTCTGAAGAAAAGGATTAAACGTCCTCAGTCACGGACATGCTGTATGATCACCGCACTTGGACTTGCAGGGACTTATGACCGTCCTACACCTGTCTTCGCACTAGCATGCTTCCACAGGCGCTTGTATCAGGACACGCGAGCGCCTATGCCTGTGACGCGTCTCCCTTTGGTTATCTATAATACAAGGTACCAAACAGAACCAAGCGGAACTGGCGGATCACCGCAGTTTTCAAATTTATATGAACAAACTCGAATAGTTCTTCCCAAAAAAGGCAACTCATTCATTTCAGCAGTGATTCACGCAAACAAACAAAATAAGAACTATGCTCTGTCTATTTTTAAACCCGTTCAATTTCGATAAAATTGTCAAAAAAATCGACCTTTTCTGCGATCACTTCACGGAAACGCAAGTTTTGCCAAGACTAAAACAAAAGGGAAATTACTCCCCATTCGTTACAACCTCATGGCTTGCAGCATTGCAGTGTCAGAAAAATGCCTTCGATCGGATAATTTCTGGGCCAAAAGTGGCTGTTTTAGGTCAAGCAGGCAGTGTCAAAACATTTCTTGTGCGAGGAAGACTTAGTGCAATGGTACTTGGTAGATTGAAAAAGAAAGTTGCTGTTACTGTTTCAAATGGAATAGCAGCAACGCCAATGGCAATGGCGAAACTTCGCATCGGTGACGGTGGGCAAGCATCATTGATGGGAGATACACTACAGAGGAGGCCGTCTCGGATGTCAATGTGCTGATTGTTGATGAAATCAGCATGCATGATGAGCGCTAAAATATTTTATGAGATAGGTTTCTTTTTCAAATGTTATTATTGTCATTCACTCCTTAATCATTCATTGTGCTAATCAGTAATCACATGTTTTCACTAGTGTAGTGTCTGGGGACGTTAATTTATCCAATGAATGAATAGTGTAAATTACAACAGTAACCAGTAAAAGATAAATTTATTAGTTATCTAGGGATTTTATGCATTGGTGGTGATGGAAAGGGGATGGTTGAGTGGAAAATAAAACACTTTTTCATCCATATTCATCAAGTTTAGTGGGTGACACTTTTTGTATATTTATTATCATTATGCATGTGAGTGTGTGTACTACTACTAATAGTACTATTGCTGAATATATGAATTTGGTTTTAAATATATGTGGAAAGTTTAATTGAGCTATTGTAAAGGTTTGTAATGAGACGTGCACTGTTGTACTAAGATGTGCAATGCTCTAGATGGTAGGTGTGTGTGGATGGGTTATATTATGAGGGAGCACTTTGAGCGTTTTATTTCAGTAATGGGGTTGTTCGTGTTTTATTGGGGTGCCTAGGGCTGCTTGAGTTAGATCCTGTATTGGCCAAAACACCTTGTGCAGCTGTTGAGCTGGAAAAGCGCTATAGAAAAGTGATTACTTGAAATTATTAAATGAATAATGCTATATATATATATATATATATTATTATTATAATGTTCATGTATGTACTTGCGCTGTATATATGAATTCCATTATTAACTACTATTTTTCAGGTTGAACATGCTGTACTGACTGTCCTGGCATCAGGGGAAGCAAACAATTTTGTGGTGGTCTGTAGTTATTGTCATAGGAGATTTTCTATGTACAGCTGCCTCCAGTCACCAATGGCCTTTATAATGATGAGGGCTCCCATGTTTTTCCCTCTACAACATTCCAGATTGGAGTTCCATCAATGCATCATGATGTGAATTTTCACTGTGTATGTAAATATTATAGATAATGTTCATTTGTTGTTCTTTTTAAGTTATTGTTTTAGTATTATGTATATTTATTGCTCTTAAACTTATAGTGCTTTTCGAGCTCAAGAACTGCTCATGGCATTGGGTGATAGAGGATCTAATTCAAGCCCCTAGGGCGCCAACTTGCTCATTTATTATTATTATTATTATTATTATTATTATTATTATTATTATTATTATTATTATTATTATTATTATTATTATTATTATTATTTTATTTTATTTTTTATTTTTTACTGCCTATCGTCTAACACCAGAGAGCTGAGGACAAACTTGGGCAACCAGATGTGGGGAAAGGGACCTAGTACTTTCTGGATTTTTGGGGGGTGTAAGTGGCAATGAGTGTCAAGATATTTACAGTACATGCGATGGAATGCATTTATGCACAAACTAGACCTTATACTCACAAACGGAGTTTTCCAAAGGCAAATTTCTGTATCTTTTTATTTTTTGGACAATAAAGTTGTATTATAGTTTATATAAATTATACAGTGAAATGTACAAACCCAATGTTATCAAATCCTTAATCAGTCGAGTCGTGCAATTTTATTCTGAGTGGAAAATGGCTGCAAGACCAAAATGGGCTATAGCCTGAACGCCTGGTGAGACTTGCATGTTTGTGTTATAAAAACAAAGTACTTTGAACGCCGTAACAGTAATAACCAAACAAAGAAAAAAATACTGACTTGCCTGTCTAAAAAGTTAAGTTTTGATTATTTTTGGACATGAGGTAACTTTGCCCTGTAAATTTGCAAATGAGGATTTTAAGCTTCATACTGTATATTTTTTTTGCAGGCTATGATAAGACAACATGTTTCATATCAGCCTACCAGACCAAGGACATGAGATGACAATGACACTTATGACTGTGAGTCTGGGCAAGATGAGCTGGACTTGAAGAGGTAGAGCTAATTTAAACTGCTATTAAGTATAATAATAATAATTATTATTATTTTTATTAGACATGGATGCAGAAAGTCAGAATGCTACGTTACTCTTTAACATTAGTATTAGATTTTATAAGAGCCAAAGATAGTAGTCTATAGAAATATGTGCAACCTGTTGACAGTTTTCAGAATGCAACTCATATTTGTTGGGGGGGGGGGGGGGGGGGGGGGGGTGTCATCCAGTATAAATAGTATCCCCACTGGGGAAGGCGTAGTCGCAGCCTGTGGCGTGCCCAAACCCAACCTACCTAATATTAGTTGTGTTTTTTTTTAAATTTTGCTGGGGGAGCAAATTGGTACCCGGAGAAAACCCCCGAAACGTTGCCCGAGTCGAAAGTAAATAACATTCTGAGAAACATAACGCCCAGATGCTGGATCGATCCCACACCTGTCAGGCGTCATTGGTTTCTGGCCTGTGGACAAGGCAAGTTAGTCCCGCCTTAGACCTTTGGCACGTATTAAGTGTGGAGTTCTTATTTCTTTATTTCCACAGATTTCCAGCCCTGAACATGTTTCGGACACCACACCTGTGTTTGCTGAGCTGAATAAAAGCAGACTAGTGACACCATAACAACGTTGGATTAACAACTGCAGCCAGTGGATGAAACAGAGTGCAGTTGCCCAGACTTACATCAAGCTACTGGATTAAATAGCCTCACTTCGCCAACAGACCGCTGAGCAATACAAAATGAATTAGGATTATTTTAGTAATACACCCCCCCCTCCCCCACCCACCCCAAAAAAATTATAATTTATTTAAAGTATCACAATCGTTTTTAAACATGTTTTTATGTCACTTTTAAACTGAATAAAAATGTGCTATCCCTCAACACCCTTCTTCCATCCCCCTTCAAATCCCCCACTTCCTCTTACCCCCACTGCCGTATCTTGCTGAGTTTGGGCGAAGTTTATTATGTCGGACTTCCTAGTGCACATTGAGATGTTTATTGGATAGGGTTTGTTTACTAGTTTACCAAAGTTTTGAGACTTAAAATTTCATTAATCTGTTCCTCGGAAATGAATCATTGTTGACAACTTGGTGCATTTTTTTTTTGATTTTGACACGTTATTTTTATCAGGCAATTCTGGGCTGCTTTCCATGGGTAAGGCATAGTCATAGCCTGTGGCACGCCCAAACCCAACATACCAAATATTAGTTGTGGTTTTGAACATTTGCTGGGGGAGCAAACCGGTAGCATGTAAGCTCATACAATTTATGTCATAATGACGAATAGTTTTAAGCAAATTTGACTATTTTGTCTCAGGTTCATGCAAAAGTATGGCAAAGGTGAAATATAATTTAGAAAATACAAATAGTATTACATGTTTATTAACAATGTAGTTATGGAATGGTATACCAATATTGTGATGAACATTGTGTGGCTGTCATGTTATGCAGTGTCCCAATACACCCAATATCCTCTTCAACAAGAATGAGCTGAAAAGCTAAACATTTTGTTTTGTGACGTTCTCTTTGTCTAAAGAAAAACCTAAATAATACTTAATAAAACATACAACTTTTGTCCTTGAATTTTATTTATGACAAGTTGTCATGCTTTGATGTTCCATGGTTGGCTTGAGGGCAGCTGCTATATCACTACAAAATATTGGTATGACTCACTGAAAAATTCTGGTAAAGTTCTGCTTGTTTTGCTGTATTATCACAATACTAGTGTAAAGAGAAAGGAAAAAAAAGTGGTAAAATACATCAATAACTTATATTATAATGAAAAAAAACAATGAATATTATGAGATCCATTTACTAAATTAATTCAATTCATGTATTTTATTGCTTGTGATTTATTCTTCACATACATATTATGAGAAAGGTATGTGTAGCGCTGTTGACTAATTACACAGATTTTAGTTCAAAATTATGAGAGAAAATTTTTTTAACTGCGAATAACACTAAAACAGTGTTCAGTTATGTATGTATGTGTATTTACTCATCCACTACAAATAACAGTGGTGAAGGGGGAAAGAGGGGGGAAGATAAAATATACATGTCATTTTGGGAGGAGAAGGGAGAGGTGGCATGTTAGTATTTTACTGTGTTATTATCTGTGCTATTATTTATCTGCATGTTTATACTGTAATGTATGTAAAGACTTAAAAAATTGTTAATTATGTGCTATATTTATTTTTATGTCTATACTGTAATGTCTTCTTTATTTTGAAAAATGTGTGCTTTTTTTTCTTGTTAACGTGAGGTCACATTTGCTTGTAAGTGTGGTGTGAGTGCTTAGGGCAAATTGTCAGTTTGAATTTGCGCTTTATAAAATACATTATTATTATTATTATTATTATTATTATTATTATTATTATTATTATTATTATCATGGGCCATCCTTCAGTAGAAACAAGGTTGTCCGCCATTTGCTTGGTCCATTGCTCCGAATTTCATTTTTTTTAAATTCAAACACACTTTTTGCCTAATCTGAATATTAATTTTACTTTGCATATACATTATCTGTTTGTTTATAATTTAATGTCTTTCAGAAATGTATTCCTTTTTTGTAAAACGCATGTGAGTGTGAATGCGTGTGAGAACTTAGAGCAAACTATCAGTTTTAATAAATTATTAATTTTATTATTACACATTATCGGAAAGAGCTGTATAGTAATATTGACTGATTACACAGATTTTCTTAGAAACTTTTTTGTTTCTTTTACATTTAAGCAAATAATACTAAAACAATGTACAGATATGTATATATGTGTGTATTTTCTCATTCACTCTACATAACGGAAGTGGGGTAAAAGTACGTAAATGTAATAAATATAATAAATATACGTATAAGTGGATAGTAGATGTTGCATCGTGTTATTATTTCATATGCCAACACTTCTATCTACTTTTTTTTTTACTCTCTCTTTCTCTCTCTCTCTCTCTCTCTCTCTCTCTCTCTCTCTCTCTTTCTCTCTCTCTCTCTCCTCTCTCTCTCCATGTTGTCCTTTTTTTAAATTAATACTCTCTCTTTTCCTCTAACTGTTGTGATTACCTACTGTAGCTTGCATTCACCATATTAACTGGAAACTGCACACAACCAACACGATATGATCGTTTACATCATATCTTCCGCACCTTTCAAATCATTCTATAATCATTATGAATAATAATATAGCGCACAAATCTCACACACACACACACAAAAGATTGATTCAATGTGATCAATAACATGTAAGGTGCTGGGAATATTCCAAATGAATAAGTAAATAGTTGAATAGGGAATATTCCAAATGAATAAGTAAATAGTTGAATAAAGCAAAACACACAAATACAACAGACTTTCCCACAATCTACTGTGAGAGAGGAAATGGTTCTAGAGGTGGTGGGGATTAATTAAACACAAAAAAGTCTCAAAGGGAATGAACAGCAACTGATAGCTCGTTTATAACACGGCTGAATACTTAGTGGATGATCTTGTCACGCATGTACAGCCTACATAGATATAGGTTTCAACTGTGACTGTGAAGTGCAGTGGGCTATTTTTCATTCATCGTCGTCATTTTTATTCAAGCTCTAAATTAGCAGCATCAGTGACAGTGGTGTTTGCACGTATGCTATATTTTAATATTTCTCTTGTAATGAAGCGCTTTAAAGAAAAAAAATAATCTTTGCATGTATCCCGAAAGCGAAAGTGAACGCACAACCAACAGAAGTTGACAGTTCATGCTAAAACCGAAACCGGTTACTACCGAGTTAATAGTTTCGGTAAGAGAATCCAACTTCCGTGAAGCGATCGCAGAAAAGGTCGATTTTTTTGACAATTTTACCGAAATTGAACGGGTTTGTAAATAGACAGAGCATAGTTTTTATTTTGTTTGTTTGCGTGAATCACTGCTGAAATGAATTAGTTGCCTTCTTTGGGGATACATTTTGTAGTTTGTTCATATAGATTTGAAAACTGCGATGACCCGCCAGTTCCGCTGGCTTTTGTTTGGTACCTTGTATTATAGATAACCAAAGGGAGACGCGTCACAGGCATAGGCGCTCGCGTGTCCAGATACAAGCGCCTGTGCATGCTTCATACGATGAAAGCGTTGACTTCGGGCGAGTCTCATTCCTCGAGTCCACGCAAATCAAAGCTCTATTCTCGAAGTGCGCTTTATAAAAACGCTTAAATACAAAATAAGATTATATATCCGTTGGCCTAATGGTAGAGCTTTGGCTTGGGGATCTGAAGGTCCCAGGTTCGAGCCCAGGCCGGGGCATTGTGTTGTGTCCTTCTGAAAGACACTTTACTCCCGTTTCGTACTCCTTCGGATGAGAGTATAAACCGAGGTCTAGTCTCTGTCGCATACATTCCATCATAAAGGACTTTAAAGATCCTAAAGCTCATGTCATAGACGGGTGAGTCACGGTGACAAGAACACACCCAGCATGCACCTAGGTCCTTCTCCCCCATCCCTGGCTGCCCAGGAGTGTGCTCAGTTGTCTGGAGCGTTACTACGATTCGCCCATAGGCGGCAAGTTGGCGCCTCGGGCGGCTTGAGTTAGATCCTGTATCGGCCAGCGCCTTGAGCAGCTCTTGAGCTGGAAAAGCGCTATATAAGAACGAATATATAAATAAATAAAAAATATTACTTTTGTCCGAGAAAACACGAAAAGACACGAAAAAAAAACACGGACAAAAACGAGTTGATACGAACAGTTGACGGTAAAATGTGCGGTCTTGGGATCCTTAAAAGGGGCCAATCGATTTGTAAACAAAGTTAAAAGCAATACTGGTATTTGCTTTTCAAACGACTGTCTGCGAGCGACTGGCTTGCTAATATCGGGCGTAATATTTGCATACAAATACTGACATATGCAAGGTCATTTACCAACGTTGCTTGCATTCCATTGTAAAGGATTTTACAGCACCCACACACCCCATCCATCTCTTTTCAGCGTAATATCCGGTGTAATATTTGCGCGCAAGTAGTCGCGTGCAATGTAAACTTCTGGAATTCTTTGTAAATGTTTTCTGGTGCATACACCGCCTTCTCTTTCCATACATAGTACTATACCTAGCTTCTTTTCCCTTCTTACTACTTCGGATGAGGGTATAACCTAAGATATAGCCTGTACACCCAAGTATTCCATCGCAATGACTTTAAAGATCCTGATGCTCACGTCCTTCTTCCCCATCTTCGGTCGCCCAGGATTGAGCTCAGTGGTATGGCGTATTAGAACAGGCGCCTAGTGCAGCAAGTGCCTACCCTCAATTGGAAATTTCAGTATTAGCTTTTTCAAATTTCAGTATTAGGCCTACTATTACGATTTCCGTATTTACTTTTACTACCTATTGCGTTTGCACTCATCCTTTTTGATATTATGCGAAGAATCCAGTGATAGATTGATGTGCTGCCATAATCTTCTTTTTCTTCTCCAAAACCTCGTAATTCTTGATATGTTGTGGGCCTTCCGCGTGCCGCTTGGTGTCGTTCATATCACCCGCGGAGATGCCAAACTGGTTGGCACAAATCGTACTTTTGAGTCAGTGCTGCCGCGAATAACGAAAGGACACTTTTCCGAATACGAGGCAATATATGTCTGCCCCTTGCGCCGTTTCTTTGAAGATTCAGATTTACAATCACTTTGCTTAGCCATTCGTTTGGACGCCATGTTTTGAATTCTGTCTCACGAGCACCGATCTTCACTGCGACTGGTTCGGCAAACTTCGGTGCCTCTACCAAAAACTTCCATGCCACGTGTCTCTACTGCGACTGCGCATTGCGGCATTAAACCGGGTTCGGCCGTCTTCGGAAAAACGTCACGTGGTGCATTCCCACAGGCCAACGAGTTCGTTTTTTTGTCCCATGTTGTTTTTATTTATTTCCTGACCGTGAAACGAGTATCCGTATTTTCCGTAGCGCTTGCCGAGTTTTTAAAATTTCCGGAAAAAATGCGGAAATTCCGTACGGGTAGGCATGCCTGCTAGCGCAGCAAGTGAGCGCCTAGGCAGACTTGAGTCAGATCCTGTATCGACCAGCGCCTTGAGCAGTCCTTAAGCTGGAAACAAGCGCTATGTAACAACGATTCAATAAAATATTTGTTGTAAAAAATTAAACAAGCAGTCGTAGAGTCTGACACAAAATTGCAGGCTACGATACGCTTGAGTGGGAACCACCAAAGCATGACGGGGATGTATTTAAGATGAGGCGGTCTAGTTCTGGCAGTAATTAGCAGGGAATTACGGCATCAGCGCTTAAACTCTAACCCAGTGCCTTCGCTGGCACCGTGCCAGCTAGAGACTGGCAGCTTTTCATAGTTATTATTAATCAGAACATCAGAGGTGCTGCTACACAAACGATTGTCTTCATACCAGGAGCTGATTATCAGTTCTTATGTAGTCTACTGTTTCTGTCTGTCTCTGTCTGTCTGTCTGTCTGTCTGTCTCTTCCATCCCCTCCCCCACACCCCACGGGTTTTACCCTAAATTGGCATTGTTGTTCATTAAATAATGATAAAGTGGGCACTCGTCGCTCAAACCGCTAAAGTTTAAATTTTCCAGTTCAGTTCTGACAGGGAGTGATTTCCCCTGTTTTAACGGTAGAATCGTGTGACCTTTGACCCTATTTCTGAGTGAACCACGTGGCTTAAAGTGTAACCCTGCAAAGCACTCTGACACACACACACGTGATGATGATGATGATGATGATGATGATGATGATGATGATGATGATGTGATCTTTTAAGGCGCCAAAAAAATCCATGTACTCTATTCATGCTCTATGCGCACTAAGACGGTGATTCCGCCATATTGAAACAGGTAAGTTTTTAGTTCTTTCCTGAAGCTTGGCAGGGATGGAGCTTGCTTCAAGCTCAGGGGAAGGGAGTTCCACAGAGTGGGTGCAGCATTTGTGAAGGAGCGTATTCCAAGAGTCTTTTTGGTTATGTTGCTTGTGCGCACGCACAAACACACACACGCACACACACACACGCACGTGTATAACGTAAACCCACACGCACAGACACCAGCACACACAATAACTGAAACAGGTCCCTTCCATCACCCCTGTAAACCCCTATATCCATCCCATATACACACAGATATACAATACAGATACAATTGTTTGTTTGTTTGTTTCTTTATTTCATTTAACGTCTATTCACCGAAGTGATTTTAGACAAAATAAAGATAGAAATATACACACAGATATACAATATAGATATACAATACAGATATACACACAGATATACAATACAGATATACACACAGATATACAATAGAGATATACACACAGATATACGATACAGATATAAATACAGATATACAATACAGATACAGATATACAGATACAGATATAAATACAGAAATACAATACAGATACAGATATACACACAGATATACAATACAGATATACACACATATATACAATACAGATATACACAGATATACAATACAGATACAGATATAAATACAGATATACAATATAGATACAGATATAAAATACAGATACAGATTGCAGTTGTTTTCAAGCATTTAAAGAAAAATAGGGTTCTGCACATCTCACATTAACATTAAGATGAAAAAATAGTAACACATTGAATGACATTACTATATACGCACTTCCCCTCCCCACACACACTGTCACGTACACAAACATCCCCCCCCCTCTCTCTCTCCACAAATCACCCTCCCCTCATTCCCACACGCACCAATGAAGCATTAGCACGCAACCATGAAGCGAAAAGGAGGGAAATCAATAATAAACCCATGTCTTGATAATATTAATTCCTGCTAATGCCGCCGCCCTTTGCCACAGTACCACAACGCACAGAGCAGATGAAACACAAAAATAACTCCATCTTAAAAGGACACGCAAAACGCTAGAAAATATCAAAAGAATTTCAAAGCGTTACATCATTATCTCTATCTGTCTGTCTCTGTGTCTGTCTGCCAGAAGGAGGCACTGTGGTCTAATGGTAGTGCTTCGGCTTGCGGATCTGAAGGTCCCGGGTTCGAGCCCTGGCCGGGCCATTGTGTTGTGTCCCTGGGAAAGACACTTTACTCATGTTTTCCTACTCCTTCGGATGAGAGTATAAACCGAGGTCTAGTCTGTGTCGCATACATTCCATCATAACGGACTTTAAAGATCCTGACGCTCATGTGCTAGACGGGTGAGTGCCGGTGACAAGAACACACCCAGCATGCACCTAGGTCCTTTTCCCCCATCCCTGGCTGCACAGGATTGTGCTCAGTTGTCCGGGCGTCAGACCATGCGCCCAAAGGCTGCGGGTGGGCGTCTCGGGCGGCTTGAGTTAGATCCTGTATCGGCCAGCGCCTTGAGCAGCTCTTGAGCTGGAAAAGCGCTATATAAGAACGATTAAATGATTAAATAATCTCTGTGTCTGTCTCTGTGTCTCTCTCTCTCTCACACCACGCTTCTCTCTAATTTCATCACCTTCAGCGTCGCCGCTAGCATCATCATCTTCATCATCAGCATCATCATCATAATCATCATCACCATCACTATCATCATCATCATCATCATCATCACCACCACTACCACAACCACCCCTAAATATCTGGAAATACCCAAAAGAAATAGAAACGGAATAACATAACCCCACACAAGCGTGCAACAGTAGTGTCAAAAATATGCGCGGTATGAATATTTTGATGCCGGCACCTTTGCGAGCGAAACAACAAAGAAATATAATAGCATCTACAGAGTTTTCAGCGGATTGCAAGTTATTAGTCTCCTGACGACGATCCACCTATGATGGGAGCTTCAGCTTTACGGCCAGCTAGGGCCGTATACATGACAAAAAGAATAGAATAGTTATTCCGGATACATGAACACGTAATTGCTCATTCTCTTTTCTTATTCCGGTATAAAATGATGACCAACAACGTCAATGTCATCAAATTGGACATAAAAGTCCAAGGCCAATCCCTTCACACAGTGCATGGCTTCAAATATTTAGGAGCCATTGTATCAGACAATGGGTTCCGACAAGAAGTCCTCTCCAGGATCGCACAAACAACTGCTGCCATGGCAAGGTTGAAGCCCATTTGGAAAGATAGGACCATCAGTCTACATTCCAAGGTAAGGCTGCTGCACTCCCTTGTCATCTCCATCTTCTTATACGCTTGCGAAACATGGACCCTCACAGCAGATCTACAACGAAGAATACAAAGCTTTGAGATAAAGTGCTACAGAAGACTTCTGTGCATTTCCTGTACCCAGCACATCACCAACAATTAAGTCCGACAGACTATCACATAAACCATTGGACAACACGATGACATCCTCACAGTGGTGAAGAAACAGAATTCCGATGATATGGCCACGTCACTAGCGCATCAGGCCTTGCAAAGACCATCCTACAAGGTACGGTGCAAGGAGGAAGAAAAAGATGGAGACAGAGAAAGAGGTTGGAGGACAACATTTGAGAATGGACTGGCTTGAAATTGAGCGAAGCCAGGAGGGTTGTTGATGAAGTACGCTGGTTAAACGATCATCTGTGATGTCCCAACGACCTTCGAGTTACGGTATAGGATAGGATTCCGGTATAAAGTTATGCAAACCTTTCAGTTGGGATAAATATCTTATTCCTATTTCATTCGCTTAAACAAA
Source organism: Oncomelania hupensis (assembly GCA_036898135.1). NCBI lineage: Eukaryota > Metazoa > Mollusca > Gastropoda > Littorinimorpha > Pomatiopsidae > Oncomelania > Oncomelania hupensis. Next base: position 4,355,682 of record CM072517.1, read on the forward strand.
ATGGTCGATGTTAATGTGTATGGGCAAAATCGCAGACGGCAATACGCCAGAAATCGCATTTGTTGTGATACTTTCATTCTATCGAAAAATTTGATGATGTGGAACTGTACGACAAATTCAGATACAGGAAGAACAATATTATAGACCTAACGGACGAAATTTCTGTGGACATATAAGTCGTGAATCGGCACGGATCTTTGCAAAGTTCATTCGTACGTCAAATTAATGTCCCCAGACACGTGAGCGCTTATTAAGGGACGTAAATATTATAGTAAATCATTTATTTTAGATGTGGCTAAAAATGTTCTGAGGTCACTTCCTAACAGGACCACATTAAACTTAAAAATTCGTGGAAGGGATAGTCATTCATTTCAAAAACACATTCGTTCTTCTTTTACTTGTTACCCCGTGGGGGTGCCGGAGGTTTCAGTATAAATAGTATCATCACTTTCTGGAAATGTAGTGCTTTAAATTCCCACTGTCACTTTCTTTATCATTTGTTCTTTTTCATTCCTACTCTGTTCTATCAATCTACTATACTATCTTCTTCCTCGCTAGGACAGTTACCTACCTTTTATCTTGAAAATTCTTCCGGGACAGAACTCCTCATTTTTGTGCGAGGTATGTTGGATCAGCTTGGGAATATTGTACGCTTTCTGCCAAATGGTCACTGGAGCTTCCTATGATGTTATTATTTGACAATATAGGCATTTTATATGTATGTGTTTTGTTGATATTTTTATAAAAGATGTTTATATTCTATTTTGTTTTTGTAAACGGGGGGTTCAGGGGTGAGTCCTCTTTCAGCGAAGTTGTAATCTTGATTTGGTGGTCTTGATTCGGCTCTCTGCAGTCCGCTGGACCCTCTAAGCAATGAATAACTATCTTCTTCTTTTCATTTTTAGTCCCCACTCCGGAGCGCCTATGGACTGTTATATTTACCACGAAAAACTAATGTGAGTAATGTATATAAAAAATAGTTACAATTTTTATAAACCTTATAAAACAACTAGAAATAGTTTAAAAGAATAAAAGGTGCTAAAAATACCCTTTGGGTTACCAGTTCAGGACCGGGCCAATAAAACTCCGTGAGACAATTTAAGATCTTTATTTTAAAAACAATCAGTGGGGGTATGTTATTAAAATGGTGTTACGTTTGAAATGCACACGATAGATCCGATCGTAACAGAATGTATTTACCTACTTTGCATTGTAGTTAGAAGAAGCTTTGTATAATGTTGATGATTTTCGTTGTCGATATTATTGGGGAATTTTCTAGGGTTGCTTGTTTACTATCAATCGATGCGTGTGGATAGATCTGGTGGTGGCTGCCAGAAGCTTCTATCCTAGATAAGTGTCACGAAGAGAGGGGTTGGGGGATGGGGGTAAGCTCTTAATCTCTAGCGCTGTATTACCTCCTTTGATAGGTTAATGGTGCGATGACATTCAAGAGATTAATGCTGGGCCAACTTAATAGACAGACAGGGTAAAGACGAGATGGAGAGTAAGGATACACTAGTTAAGAAATTCACATTCAAAGGCCAGTCAGGGTAATTGCAATTTCTATAACTATTTACTTTTATTAGTTTGAAATGGGGAGTGTAGGTCAAATACTTCTAACGTGAGTCATTGGCAAAGCGTCTTTCGGTAAGGAGTAGTTCGGTGATATTCTGGGTAGTCAATATTTGGGGTACTAGAGCGACTGTAGACTGATTTCATCACAGGGCTAGAGTGTATCTGTATGGTTTCCAGAGTCTCTCTGATAATCTGGTGAGTGGGGATTCTCGTAGGCTAGGCACTTAGCTCTGTACTGCAGTGCGGCGTTTGGTCCAGGATACTCTGGGTGGCTTGTTAGCACGGTCGATAGCGTGGGTGCGAAGATGCAGGTCAGTGGTCACGCGGTGACGCATAGACCACGAGTGATTGTCTTGTGATGGCACAGGCCTAGAAATCGGCTTTCGTAGCTAGCCGTCTAGAAAATGGCGAAGTCCCAAATCACGCTTCTCATTGACCTCCTGGGTTGTCAGGGGCCTGCAGCGGGTCAGCGACTGGGAGATGATACAAGGCCGGGGTGATTCGCCCGGTACAGGAACCCATCTGTAATGTAATACAGACGCTGTATCAGCGGGGGATAGGGATAGTGTGGATTCAGGGCCTGTGGTATAATAGCCCTTCTCAGAATTCAAATTTGGTTGACCGGTCAAGGGTTGAGCCAGTGCATATACCAACAGTCAAACAATGCAACTAGATTTACTGGGCCAAAGTGGAGTTTATTGGCAGCCGCTAGTATAAGATACCTTCGGCGCATTAGGATGGGGTTGGCAACAGGGCAAATATTTATACATTGGGAGCATGGGGGGAAAGCAAATGGAAGGGTACAGGGCAAAGGGGTTGTAGGTCTGGGCTGTACTGGGGACTTTAATCTATGTGGAGGGACAGCATGGCATGGGGTATTTACACATGGGGCTAACGGAGCATACAAGCATAAATCCAAACATGTCATGGGTCATATACAAGGTAGAAAATATGTGCAAGGGATAAATACAAGTCACAGCAACACATCAAGGCAAAACTATAAACATGAACATACATATTGACAGGACGCATGAACATGATGGGCGAACAACGGGTGATGGGTCTGCTATATGACAAAGAGTAAGTTCCCTCTCTTACCTTGACTTAGACGGGTGGAAGCACAAGGGTACTGTCGAAGCTCAGAGGTCACTCGGTGATGGAGACGTGTCTTCAGACAGGTTGTGACTTCGAGGCTGGAATGCTGGGGTCTGACACTATGTCAGGTTTTGTGGCAGGCTTTAAGGCGATGCCCCGGGGGGCGGGGCTTAAGCGACTGGGCGAGCGGGCCTGCTAGTGGTGGCTGGTTAAGGAGAAATGATGGCTGGCTGAGCGTGGGTGTGAAATGCTTGCAGCCGAGCTCAGGGGTGCGATTGCACGCCTTGTCACAGAGGCCCCCCCAAGGAAAAAGGCGAGGTCGTAGGCCTCGACTGAGACGCGGCCAATCAGCTCTGAGGTCGGCTGCCGGGTGAGACGATGATTTGCGATGATCCGGGTAATGCGGGGCGATGCAGGGTTCCGGGTAGTCGATGGCGGATGCCCAAGGCTGGGGTCCGCGGAGCTGCCGGGTTTCGGCTACGGTTAGTGGGCGGCGGCGGGAATGAAGGCTGGGGCGTCGGCCCTCAGGGGCGACTCGCTGGAGTCGGTTGCGGGGTGACGGCTGAGGAAGTCTGCGCCGTGGTTGTCTTTCCCTGGGATGTGCTCCAGCTGGAAAGAGTATGCTTGGAGCAGCAGAGCCCACCTCATCAGCCGGGCGTTGAGCGATTTTGAGGTCGCCAAGAAGGAAAGTGGCTGATGATCCACTTGGACGGTAAAGTGCGAGCCGTAGAGATACAGTTGGAACTTCTGGACTGCCCAGACGAGGGCGAGACACTCCTTCTCCGAAGTGGCGTAATTCTGTTCGGCCGGCTTAAGTTTCCGGCTGGCGTACGCGACGGGGAAGAGCGTCGGGGCGTCCGCGGAGTCCCGTTGGAGTAGAACGGCTCCGAGGCCTACGTCGCTGGCGTCTGTGCGCAGGACGAAGGGCTGTCCGTGGTTGGGGAGTCGCAGGACGGGCTGGGACGTCAGCTTGTCCTTGAGCTCCTGGAAGGCAGCTTCACATTGCGGGGTCCAGAGGACTCGGTTCGGTGCGGTTTTCCGGGTTAGGCTGGAGAGTGGCGCGGCGATCCCGTTGTATCCGGGTACAAACTTCTGATAGAAGCCACTCAGTCCCAGGAAGGACTGAACATCTTTCTTGGTCTTGGGGCGTGGCGCGTCTCGAAGGCGCTGGACGGTCTTTTCCAGAGGCCGGAGCTGTCCATGGCTGATGGTGTGGCCAAGGAATTCCAGCTCTTGATAGCCGAACTGGCATTTGGTCGGCCGGGCAGTGAGGCCAGCTTCTTTGAGGCGGCGTAAGAGTTGGCGCACCACTCGCAGGTGCTCCTCCCATGTCTCCGTTGCGACGAGTATGTCGTCCATAAAAGAGTGTACGAACGGACAGTGGAGGGGGTCCAACAGCTTCCGCATCATCGTGCTGAAAATACTTGGGGCATTGTGTAGACCAAACGGCAGAACGTTAAATTCATAGTGGCCGTCCATCGTGCTGAAGGCTAGGTACTGGCGGGATGAAGGGTGCACGGGAATCTGGTAAAAGCCTTTGCTCAGATCCACTCGGGAGAAGTATCGGGCGGATTGTAGCTTTGCAAACAAGTCTGTTGGGTCGGATAGGGGTCCGGGCACGAACTGGGTTACGAGGTTCAACTGCCGGAAGTCGATACAGAGGCGATGTTCTCCGCTGGGCTTCCGTGACAGAACTATTCCGGCGCTGTAGGGGGAACGGGAGGGAGCGATGACTCCGGCTTGTAGCAGAGCCTCTACTTCCGTTCTTACTACTTGCTGCTGGGAAAGTGGGACGGGGTACGGTTTCTGGCGGACGGGAGTGGGGTCCGTCAGGGTTAGTCGAACTTCTTCTAGGTCCGTCCTCCCAGGAATGTCGGTGAGGACTTCCCTGTATTCTGCTACGATGGCGCGTAGTTGGCGTTGCTGGCCGGCGGGGAGTGAGGGGTCCAGAGAGACGTCCCGGAAGGATTCCTTCCCTTTTAGTGGAAATTCGGCGACGCCGGTCTCTGTGCCATCCACTTCGACGGCCAGCGCGACCGTGAGTAGCGAGTGGGAGTCTGGGGCGGGTGCAGGTTGCTCCAGGTACCGCTTGAGCAGATTGATGTGGTGGGTCCTGGGCTTTCCGCCTACCTCGATGCGATAAGTGGTACGTGAGAGCTTCTCAAGCACCGGGTAGGGTCCCTGCCAAGCTATGTCTAGCTTGTTTGTGCCGCTGGGGAGGAGCAGTAGGACTTGGTCTCCTACCTGGAGTTCTCGGTCCCGGGCGCGGCGGTTGTGATAGCGGGCTTGTCTTTCTCTCGCCTTCTTCAGGTTGGCGGAGGCGGCTTTCCATGTGGCCTTGAGGGTTTCTTGGAGCTTCGTGACGTATTTCGTGGCGTCGACCGGTGCCTCGTCCAGTTTGGCGTCGGTCCAGCTACGTCGCAAGGCGGCTAGAGGTCCGTAAAGGGGTCTTCCAAAAAGCAGCGTGGAAGGCGTGTATCCGGTGGAGGTGTGCGGGGGTCTCTCGATACGCGAAGAGCGCTGACGCGACGTATGTGTCCCACGCTTCCGGCTGTTCGTCGGCGATCTTGCGGATAATCGAGATGAGAGTCCCGTTTAGGCGCTCGACCTGTCCGTTGCTAGCGGGGTGGTAGGGTGGAGTCCGGATATGGCGAATGCGGAGTAGTTGGAAAACTTCCTGCATGAGTTTTCCGGTGAACTGGGACCCGTTGTCGGTCAAGATGTTGTCCGGGAATCCGACTCGTGTGAATATGGTGACGAGCGCGTCGGCGACTCGGGCGGCGTCGATCTTCGGTAGAGGAACGGCTTCACACCACATCGAGCAAGCGTCGACCAGGGTTAGTAGGTACTGGTTCCGCTTCTTGGTCCGCGGGAGGGGTCCTACTATGTCGACAGCCACTCGCTGGAAGGGCGTTCCGACGACGACGGTGGGGCTGATAGTGACCGGGACGGTGTGATGGCGGGGCGAGTATCGTTGGCACTGGCGACAGGACTTGACGTAGCGCTTCACGTCTTCGGTCATCCCGGGCCAGTGGTACTGAGCGCTGATGCGTAGAGTGGTCGCTCCTATGCCCATATGTCCGCTCAGGGGCATGCTATGGCCAAGTTCCAGGACTTGGGGGCGAAGTGTCGCAGGCACGACGAGTTGAGAATGGTCGTCCTTCTGACGGAAGAGGAGTCCGTCTTCGACGAAAAAGTCCCCGGACTTGGGTGGAGTGCGTGCGGCGGGAAGCTTTCCGTAGCACTTGCGGAGGGTGACGTCGCTTTCTTGGGCCTTCCGGATCTGTTCCGGCATCTGGTTGGGTATCGGGGGTGGTGTCGCGGCTGTTTTCGCCTGGGCGCGCGTCTGGACGGCGGCCATCGACTCCACAGGCTGGGGCGGCATCCCCAAGAACACGTATCGGCATCCTAAAATCAGGTCGTACAGGGGCTGGTCCATCACGGCAGCTTGGATGGTCCCCGTTACGTATCGGCTGGTGACTTGGATCCGGGCTATAGGGAGCGTGGTGCTGGGCTGTGACGCGTCGGCCAACTTCAGGGTGATAGTCTCGCCGGTCAGGTCTTGTTCCCTGATGAGCGAGCGGCGGACGACGGCGTCGAAGGTGAGTCCAGTGTCGTATAGACAGTGGGCTGGGCGATTGTTGACAGTCACTTGCTCGGTGACGGCCGGTCGATCGGCGGGAGTGACGACGGGGGTTACCGGTTTCCCGTCGGGGGTAACTTGGCGTAGGGCTAGTACGGTACCTTGTTTGCGACGCTGGTCGCTGAGGCGGCGGAAACATTTCTCCCGGGTGTGTCCTCGGCGCTGGCAGTAGCCGCAGTAGAGCTCTGTGCTCCGCTTCCCTGGCTCTGCTCCGGGGCTCGGGCGTCCTTTGGGCGGTTGTGGACGGTGGTTCGCTGGCGGGACTGGCCGGCGAGGCTGGTGGCGGGTATCTGGCGACGAGGGTGCGGGGGGATCACGGCGAGGCTGTCGGTCGTCGGGATGGGCGGTGAGGTAGCGGTCCGCGACGACGATAAGGTCTTCAAGGCGAGCGGCCCCCTGCTCGGCGGCGAAAGTCCGAAGTTCCGCTGGCATTGTCCCTCGGAGTTGCTCGGCTAGCATCAACTCTAGCAGTCCGTCGTATGTCTTTGGTTCGTCAGTTTGCTCTATCCATTTGTCCCGTAGCGTAGCTAGACGGTCGGCAAACTGCGTAAACTTCTCCCCTTTCTCTCTCCGGGAGTTCCGGAAATTCTTGCGGTAGTGCTCACCTGAGAGCTCAAAACCATGCAGTAGAGCTCTCTTGAGGGCGGGATAGTCTCCCTCCTCGGAAGTCGGTGTCTTGGCCAGAATCTCATAGGCCTTCCCCTTAAGGCCATGACTGAGCTTGCGATACCAGTACTGGGGGTCAAGACCGTTTTCTCCCGCGACTCGTTCGAATCGGGCGAGATAGACTTCAATCGATTCGTCTCGTTCGACGAATGGGTCCAGGGGAAAGTTCATCCCCGGAATCGGCGGGGGGGGGGGGGGGTGCGGGTATTCCGGTGCTGGCGGCGAAGCTGGGGGCGATGAGCGAGTAGTCTTCGCTAGCGGGCGATGCGATACCTAAATCGCGGCGGTCGCGCTCAAGCTGAAGGAGTGCTTGGCGCCGTTCGAGCTCCTTGTCCTTTCTCTTCTCTTCAAGTGCCGCGACCCTCTCGTCCTCCTCCTTCCTCCTTGCGGCGGCCCTCTCCTCCTCTGCTATCCTCTCCTTCGCCTCCTCTCTTCTCCGCTCGGCGGCTCTCTCCTCCTCTGCAATCCTCTCCTTAGCCTCCTCTCTTCTCCGCTCGGCGGCTTTCTCCTCCTCTGCAAGCTTCCGGGCGGCGGCTTTCTCCTCCTCTGCAAGCTTCCGGGCGGCGGCCCGTTCCTCCGCGGCGATGCGCTCTTTCTCTTCCTCTCTCTTCAGTGCCGCTGCTCTTTCTTCCTCCTGCCTCTTCGCATCTCGCTCTTTAGCCCTCTCCTCCCTCTTCAACCTTTCCTCGGCCACGTCCGCATCTACGCTAGCCAGGACGTAGTCCTTGAGTTCGGTGCCGGCGAGCCCTAAGCTCTCGCCAATACTCTTGTACTTAAGCGCAAGCTCTCCCCGGTCGGCCATGGTAAGGGAGGTAACTTACCCTGAAAAAGGTCCTAACCGGAATGAGGGGCGCACACAAGGGGTACACTGACGGAAAACAAGGGGGTGGGCTGGATGAGCTACGATGAAACTGCAAAGGGGCGAATACAACACAACCACAAAGACAAAATGCAATCAATCAAAAGTACAAAAATGAATGCAAGAAAAAGCCTTTTGAGATACCACCACTCGGGAAAGCCAGTAAGGGACCTATGGGGCTATGCTATCTACTACTGGGCTTAGAGGGCTGGGTCCTATCTATACTGGGCTGGGGTGGAAATTACGCTAAGTCCTAAGTCTCGTCAAGTTGGGATGGGAACCTAAGTCTTTTGTCTCGTTGGGTTGGAGGGGGAAACCTAAGTCTTTTGTCTCGTCGGGGTCGCCAAAGTTAATGTCACGAAGAGAGGGGTTGGGGGATGGGGGTAAGCTCTTAATCTCTAGCGCTGTATTACCTCCTTTGATAGGTTAATGGTGCGATGACATTCAAGAGATTAATGCTGGGCCAACTTAATAGACAGACAGGGTAAAGACGAGATGGAGAGTAAGGATACACTAGTTAAGAAATTCACATTCAAAGGCCAGTCAGGGTAATTGCAATTTCTATAACTATTTACTTTTATTAGTTTGAAATGGGGAGTGTAGGTCAAATACTTCTAACGTGAGTCATTGGCAAAGCGTCTTTCGGTAAGGAGTAGTTCGGTGATATTCTGGGTAGTCAATATTTGGGGTACTAGAGCGACTGTAGACTGATTTCATCACAGGGCTAGAGTGTATCTGTATGGTTTCCAGAGTCTCTCTGATAATCTGGTGAGTGGGGATTCTCGTAGGCTAGGCACTTAGCTCTGTACTGCAGTGCGGCGTTTGGTCCAGGATACTCTGGGTGGCTTGTTAGCACGGTCGATAGCGTGGGTGCGAAGATGCAGGTCAGTGGTCACGCGGGTGACGCATAGACCACGAGTGATTGTCTTGTGATGGCACAGGCCTAGAAATCGGCTTTCGTAGCTAGCCGTCTAGAAATGGCGAAGTCCCAAATCACGCTTCTCATTGACCTCCTGGGTTGTCAGGGGCCTGCAGCGGGTCAGCGACTGGGAGATGATACAAGGCCGGGGTGATTCGCCCGGTACAGGAACCCGTCTGTAATGTAATACAGACGCTGTATCAGCGGGGGATAGGGATAGTGTGGATTCAGGGCCTGTGGTATAATAGCCCTTCTCAGAATTCAAATTTGGTTGACCGGTCAAGGGTTGAGCCAGTGCATATACCAACAGTCAAACAATGCAACTAGATTTACTGGGCCAAAGTGGAGTTTATTGGCAGCCGCTAGTATAAGATACCTTCGGCGCATTAGGATGGGGTTGGCAACAGGGCAAATATTTATACATTGGGAGCATGGGGGGAAAGCAAATGGAAGGGTACAGGGCAAAGGGGTTGTAGGTCTGGGCTGTACTGGGGACTTTAATCTATGTGGAGGGACAGCATGGCATGGGGTATTTACACATGGGGCTAACGGAGCAACAAGCATAAATCCAAACATGTCATGGGTCATATACAAGGTAGAAAATATGTGCAAGGGATAAATACAAGTCACAGCAACACATCAAGGCAAAACTATAAACATGAACATACATATTGACAGGACGCATGAACATGATGGGCGAACGACGGGTGATGGGTCTGCTATATGACAAAGAGTAAGTTCCCTCTCTTACCTTGACTTAGACGGGTGGAAGCACAAGGGTACTGTCGAAGCTCAGAGGTCACTCGGTGATGGAGACGTGTCTTCAGACAGGTTGTGACTTCGAGGCTGGAATGCTGGGGTCTGACACTATGTCAGGTTTTGTGGCAGGCTTTAAGGCGATGCCCCGGGGGGCGGGGCTTAAGCGACTGGGCGAGCGGGCCTGCTAGTGGTGGCTGGTTAAGGAGAAATGATGGCTGGCTGAGCGTGGGTGTGAAATGCTTGCAGCCGAGCTCAGGGGTGCGATTGCACGCCTTGTCACAATAAGGTTATACGACGTAAGACAGTGCATAATGGTGACGAATTTTATTGTGATTGGCTGTAATCGCGTCACGCTGGAATGTTCGAACGTTCTCTAGATTATAGAAAAAAACCATATAAGTGATCGATGCACTGTGTCTGAAAAGGATTGAAAGATGAAAAAGTGAAAAGTAATCTTGTATGCAGTTGTTGATTGTACGCTGAATAAAGTTGGAAAACTTCATACGACGACTCCTGCCATGTTGCTGAGTGAACAGGTTGCGTGGATAAACGAATCTGAGTTACACCTATCAGGATTCAAGCATCGGGGCTGAATCAACTGCTGATAAAAACAACAACAGTGTAACAAAAATTTTGGGCGCCTAATAGTCCCATATCTATCTATCTATCTATCTATCTATCTATCTATCTATCTATCTATCTATCTATCTATCTATCTATCTATCTATCTATCTATCTATCTATCTATCTATCTATCTATCTATCTATCTATCTATCTATCTATCTATCTATCTATCTATCTATCTATCTATCTATCTATCTATCTATCTATCTATCTATCTATCTATCTATCTATCTATCTATCTATCTATCTATCTATCTATCTATCTATCTATCTATCTATCTATCTATCTATCTATCTATCTATCTATCTATCTATCTATCTATCTATCTATCTATCTATCTATCTATCTATCTATCTATCTATCTATCTATCTATCTATCTATCTATCTATCTATCTATCTATCTATCTATCTATACACACACAAAACTGTAAGTTAAAAAGTAGTGAAATAATAAGCCTGGCCAAAGACGGCCTACGACTTAAAATAGACTACCAGCCCTGGGGATAAAAAAATTCTACACTTTCGTTCTCATAGCACTCCGATTTTATGCTAGTGGCACGGTGCCTTGTGGGTATGGCGCATGCGCAGTAGCAGGAATTCCCCTGTTCTAAATATAGCACATGGGAATAGCTACTATGGAATACCTATTCCGCTGGAGTGCGTCATGCATACCAATTTGTGCTGACAAATAGTCTGGAATAGCTATACCTGTTTAACCGATATTCTAGCATAAAGTTATTCCCTTTTTGGTGCATTCGGCCCCAGATCATGTTGGATTATAATAGCGGTGAGGCCGCTCACATTCACATAGTGCTCCGATTGACGATGGCCAGCAAGCAGACTAGGGAACTATTTTAGCTCTGGCATTTTTTTTGGGTTAAATTCTTATTTGTTTTCATTTCTTTGAATTTAATTTCATCTAAATTAATTTGCTTTCATTTATGTTGCTTTCAGTGTTTGGTGTAGTGTAGTGTAGAGTAGTGTATTGTAGAGTAGTGTAGTGTAATTTAGTGTAGTGTAGAGTAGTGTGGTGAAGTGTAATGTAGGTTAGTGTAGTGTAATTTAATGTAGAGTAGTGTAGTGTAGTGTAGTGTAGGTTAGTGTAGTGTAATTTAATGTAGAGTAGTGTAGCGTCGAGTAGTGTAGTGTGCAGCGTTGTGAAGTGTGTAGTGGAGTGTAGTATTGTGTAATGTGTGGTGTAGTGTAGTATACTGTAGTGTAGCGTACTGTAGAGTAGTGTAGTGTCATGTAGTGTAGTATAATAGTGTAGAGTAGTGTAGTGTGTATCGTTGTGTAGTTTGTAGTGGAGTGTAGTATTGTGTAATGTGTGGTGTAGTGCAGTGTATTGTAGAGTAGTGTAGTGTAATGTAGAGTAGTTTAGTGTAGAGTAGTGCAGTGTGCAGTAGTGCAGTGTAGAGTAGTGCTGTGTAGAGTAGTGTAGTGTAATGTAGTGTAGTGTAGTGTGTAATGTAGTGCAGTGTACTGTCGTGTAATGTAGTGTAGTGTAGTGTAATGTAGTGTAGTGTAGTGTAATGTAATGTAGTGTAGTGTAGTGTAGTGTAGTGTAGTGTAGTGTAGTGTAGTGTAGTGTAGTGTAGTGTAGTATAGAGTAGTGTGTAATGTAGTGTAGTGTACGGTCGTGTAATATAGTGCAGTGTAGTGTAGTGTAGTGTAGAATGTAGTGTAGTGTAATGTAGTGTAGTGTAGTATAATGTAGTGTAGTGTAGTGTAGTGTGTAATGTAGTGTAGTGTAATGTAGTGTAGTGTAATGTAGTGTAGTGTAGTATAATGTAATGTAGTGTAGTGTAGTGTGTAATGTAGTGTAGTGTAATGTAGTGTAGTGTAGTATAATGTAGTGTAGTGTAGTATAATGTAGTGTAATGTAATGTAATGTAGTGTAATGTAGTGTAGTGTAATGTAATGTAGTGTAGAGTAGTGTAGTGCAGTGTATTGTAGTGTAATGTAATGTAATGTATTGTAGTGTAGAGTAGTGTAGTGTAATGTAGTGTAATGTAGTGTAGTATCATGTAATGTAGTGTAGTGTAGTATAATGTAGTGTAGTGTAGTGTAGTGTAATGTAGTGTAATGTAGTGTAGAGTAGTGTAGTGTAATGTAGTGTAATGTAGTGTAGTATAATGTAGTGTAGTGTAGTGTAATGTGTAGTGTAATGTAGTGTAGTGTAGTGTAGTGTAGTGTAGTGTAGTGTAGTGCAGTGTAGAGTAGCGTAGTGTAGTGTAGTGTAGTGCAGTTTTGTTTTGGTACTTGGCGCCCTGGGAAATGTATATGGACTTTATCGCCCATATTATTTTCTTATAAAGCTTTACAATGGAATATACAGCATGTTTTTCGTTTTTTTTAAACATAGCAAATATATTAGTAGTTATGCTTGTGGCGTTTTAAATTAATACATTCAATAATCACTTCTGAGTGTTTCTCGCTGTCTATTAATATGAAGTAACTCTTGGAGTGCAACACATACAAATATGTATAGGCCTTCATGATTATTATACTATCACTAGTTAGCTTCCATTATTATTATTATTATTATTATTATTATTATTATTATTATTATTATTATTATTATTATTATTATTATTATAACTAGTACTACTGCTACTGCTGCTACCACTACTACTATCACACGCACAATTAATACAGCACTGTCCAGAACATCTCCATTGCCTCCAGTGTCATCCGACGGATGTTGTGTGTGGGTGGCCGATGTGCGTGCTACGTTCTTATACAGCCAATATCAGCAGCAGCAGCATGCAGGCCAATAACACACAGTCATACAATAAAGTACAAGGACGCTTTCCGTTTTCACTTGACACCAAAATGGATCTTTTTTCCCTCTCGGATTAACGTAGTTTTGTTCTTTTGAATTTGACGATAATGATGGTACTGCTGCTGCTGCCGCTGCTGATGATGGCGATGACGATGATGAATGAATGAATAATTTAATTAACATTTACTAAGCGCATAAACATTTCCGCACAAAAAAGCATGATCAAATTCAAAGGCGCGGAGAGGAATATTTTCAACCAACTTAAAATTACACATTACGCATACAATCTCCCTCTTTCTCTGTTTTTTCTCTCTCTTTCACACACACATACACACGCACGCATACACACGCAGCACACATAACCTCCCTTTCTCAACGTGTTCAACAATCCAGTTCACAAATAAATCTACTATACTCCATCAAAAGAATACAATAGGATGCTAGGGGTAGGGGGGTATGGGATGCGATGATGATGATGATGATGATGATGATGATGATGATGATGATGATGATGATGATGATGATGACGATGATGATGATGATTGCAGTCTGGCAGGACTCCACGACACAGTCACCAACAGGAGTCCAGCCATCAGTCATATAAACATATTTACAAACAATAGACAAGCCTTTTGTGTAGGGATTTCCCAGTCGAAATAGGTGTGTTTTCAACCTCATTTTGAAAGACACCGAAGAACAACTCGGTTTCAAATTCAAAGGCAGTGCGTTCCAAAGTCGGGGTGCTGAGTTGGCAAAAGCATGAACACCAAGTGTCTTCTTGTAAGTCTTTGTCCGTTTTTTTTTCTGTCTGCATGTCTGTCAATCTGGCGCTGTGTATGCGCTTTAGTGAGCAAATATATAAAACGAATGAACAAGCACCCACACATCTTAGCATTGACTAAAATTAATGTACTGTACTATATCTTGTGGCATTCTCGCTTTCTCTCCTTCTCTTCTGGATCTGGAAAAATACGTCACAGGAGCCTTGTTGGCCTTCTCTTCCACTTCCTGTCCCCCACTAGCCCTCATACACGCTCCCCACAGGGAAATTAATCAGGATATTGTTCGTAGCGTAACTTAGATGAGGATATAAAATAATTGATTTAGTTGCGCAACTGTGTGTAGATCCTGCCCATGAAAGCGGTCACACGCAATTGCCATTGTACTTGTGTTTTCCACTTCACGCCATGAACATACGCCATCTTAAGGTCCACTGATTTCTTTCTCATCAAGTTAATTTATTATTTTATTTATCAACAAAAATACGTTTTTCTTTCTCTTTCTTCGTAGTTTTTAAAATTTTGTTTTGCTTATTTCCTTCATGTCTTTTTATGGTTTTCATTGATTGGTTCTCGGACCTTGTATTTTTCTTTTGTTTTCCTTCTTTCTGACGTTTTTTCCCCCATCCCTTGTTTAATTAAGTGTCAATCCCTTCAATTTCAAATTCTTAATTTTCTGTTTTTTCTACTTTTATTCGTTTGTAGTTTTCCTTCTTTCTTTCGTTATTTCCATTTTTCAATCCCTCTCGCCTTCATTTCTCTTTCTTTCTTGCTTTTGTTTTTTTGTTCTTTATGTCTGTCTAAAATTGTCAATTTGATACTTTGCGATACACAGCCCTAACAAAAGTTAGTTAGTTAGTTAGTTATTCATTGCTTACAGGGTCCAGCGGACTGCAAAGAACCGAATCAGGACCACAAAATCAAGATCACAACCTCGCTGAAAGAGGAATCACCCCTGATACCCCTGATCCGCATAAAAGTTCTGCTGAAACAACCATAGTGGTAGCACTGAAGGCTCTCCACCAGCCGGTCACTTTACAATAAAGGCATTCTACGCAAGGGACGCTGAGGCTATACTCTAATTTATCGAACCTCCGTTTACAAAAACAAAATAGAATACAAACATCATAATAAACTATCAACAAAACACATACTTATAAACTGCCTACATTGCTAAATAATACTATCACAGGGAGCTCTAGCGAGTAGTGACCATTTAGCAGAAGGCGTCCAATATTCCCAAGCTGATACAACAGACCTCACAAACAAATGAGGAGTTATGTCTTGAAAGAGTTTTCAAGAAAACAGGTAGGTGACTGGTCTAGCGAAGAAGAAGATAGTATATCAGATTGATAGAACAGATCAGGAATGAGAAAGAACAAATGAGAAAGACAGCGGCAGTGGGAATTTAAAGCAATAAATGTCCAGAAAGTGGGAATACTATTTATACAAAACCCCCGGCACCCTCACAGGGGACTATAGCTATAAAACATGCAGAGGTAGGAGAATTATGAAGATAATTATAGAATAATTACGTCACATAACCCTGGGAAGACAGCAATTAACAACACCAAATGCAATCAGTAATGATGGCTCTTATATAATTATCTGAAAAAAAAGAAGAAGAAGAGGAAGAAGAAAGAGGAGGAATGAGAAATTAGAAGAAAAGAAAGATGGAAAGGAAGCAAGGAGACATAAATAAACACATTGACACATGCATTGAGAGAAAGAGGGAGGGAGAGAGGGAGGAATATGGAGAGAAAGAGAGGGAGAGAGACACAGAGAGAGAGCGACACAAAAAAAGAGACAGAGAGAGAGACACAGAGAGAGGGAGAGAAAAAATGTGTCTTTTTGTGCGTTTGCGTACGTTCGTGTGTGTTTGTGTGTGTGTGTATGTGAGAGAGACAGAGAGAGAGAAGACAGAGACAGACTGACAGAAACAGAGAGAGGGAGTGAGAAGAGGAAGAGAGAGAGAAGGAGAGAGAGAGAAAGAAAGAAAGAAAGAAAGAAAGAAAGAAAGAAAGAAAGAAAGAAAGAGATGGAGAGAGTGAAAGAGAGTTGAAAACAAGATTACCTGTGAATCCTGGTAATGAACTTTTGCAGACAAAGTCTTGAATTATTTGTCCCGCCACTTCCATTGAATTAACACCACTAGGTGTCCGCTGAACAAACGTTGAACTAAACTAACAGCACTTATCAATGATGTTGACACTAGCGCCTTCGCTTTACTAATACCATTTTCGCTGAGCTTAATACACCTTTCACTAAGCTAATGCCACTTTCACTGAAATAATACCACTGCTATCAATACCACTATCATTAACACCCATTTCGCTGAACCAATAAACTGATACACTACCACTTTCACTAAAATAATACCACGTTCGCTGAACCAATGCGACATTCACTAATACCACTTTTACTGAACTAATACCACTTTAGCTGAACTAATACCACTTTAAATGAACTAATACCACTTTAACTGAGCTAATACCACTTTAACTGAACCAATAAACTGATCCACTACCACTGTCACTAAAATAATACCACTGTCACTGAACCAATAGGGCGCTCACTAATACCACTGTCACTGAACCAATAGGGCGCTCACTAATACCACTGTCACTGAACCAATACCGCTTTCACTGAAGTAATACCGCTTTTACTGAACTAATACCACTTTGAATTGATACCACTTTTACTGAACTAACGCCAGTGATGTTGGCTTTCCTAACATCACTTTCACGGAACTAACGCCATTTTTCTTCTACGAACTAACACACAGATAGCGAAAACATTAATAATACACACGTGCCGTACCTGCGACTTGATACGCAGTATTCATGAATATGGTGCAAAGAGTTTTATGTCTGGCTGATTCCTTTTTGAACCATCAGCACATTTCGTAAGCCAAGCGTGTTGTCATTGCACGAAACTATTCGTTCGCTTTAGAGCGTTTGTGTGTGTGCGTGTGTGTGTGCGTGAGTGTGTGGGTGTGCGTGGGTGTGTGGGTGTGGGTGGGTGGGTGTGTGTGTGTGTGTGGCGTTACAACACTGTCTTTGGATCCACAGTTGCTGTCCAAAGGGCTATTACTGTGTTCACAGATATCTAAAAGAGATAGGAAAACTCGTTACTGCTGAATCACTTCCTTCGTGCTCGTTATTTTGAGTTCGACCTATTTCGTCGTATAGGAAAAACTATAAATTTAACAAAAGGGTTCGGGTAAGGTTAGTTGAAAGCTATCCCTAATGGTGATGATGATGATGATGATGATGAGTGATGATGATGAAGATGATGATGATGATGATGATAGTAGTTGTTAATAATAATAATAATAATAATAATAATAATAATAATAATAATAATAATAATAATAATAATAATATGATGATGATGATGATGATGATGATGATGATGATGATGATGATGATGAATGGTGATGATGATGATGATGATGATGATGATGATGATGATAATAATAATAATAATAATAATAATAATAATAATAATAATAATTGCGCCGATGATGATGATGATGATGATGATGATGATGATGATGATGATGATGATGATGATGATGATGATGATGATGATGATGATAATAATAATAATAATAATAATAATAATAATAATAATAATAATAATAATAATAATAATAATAATAATAATAATAATAAAATAAATAAATAATCTGTCAGAGGCTGAGCTAAGGATTGATTGTGAGCACGTGAGAAATTACTCCTGTTGGGTGTCTATAATAGAGGACAAGCAAAGAGGGGGATCGATGGCATAATGTTTGTTGCTTTTCATCGGTCAATATTGTTGTAGTATTAAGATCGTTCTGGAATTCCTTGTTTTACCTCCGACGGAAAATTCGAGATCTATCTCGCAACAAGAGGGTCAAACCTTCGAAGCTCGTAGAACATTCTATGATGTAAGATAGTATTTCCTATGACGATCTTTTTGGTCTGAATGGTTGTTGATTACATAATTCTAGAACGTTCCCACACTTTCTGCACTGTACAGAGAAGGCTATAAAAATACAGCTTTCCCATTCAGTTTTTGAATGCAGTTTGTTGATGCTGTTTGTGGCTTTTGCTCAATAAAGTTGGAAAACTTTATCACGACGACTTTTACCATGTTAATGAGTTCGGCTGCGTGGATAGAACACGAGTTATACAGGTTCAACCAGCCGCCCTTATACTACTACTACTACTACTACTACTACTACTACTACTACTACTACTACTACTACTACTACTAAAAATAATTTTAAAAAATGATGATGATGTCAACGCCGACGATAATAATAATCATTAGTAGTAGTAGTAGTAGTAGTAGTAGTAGTAGTAGTAGTAGTAGTAGTTCTGTAGTAGTCGTAGTAGTATCCACATGATCTGCATTATAGCTTGACCTGATAAAATTTTTGATTACATCCTAAGTACATGGTTTGAACCTATTTTATGTTACCGGTATTGTATAGAATGCCTAGGTAAAGTACAGTATAGAGTGCATTCTATACATATACATCTGGGCATTTTATAGAATGTATTCTATACGTTACCGAGGCATTCTATAGAATACCGGATTTCACACATTGCCGGTAAAATATATAACTTTTGCAACACATTTAATAACCCTCGGCTTACGAGAACACTTGCGCAAGGGAGGTAATAAGTGGATTAAAAAAGAAACCACCCCGTCTCCTAGAACATCACCGAGTTAACGCCCTTCAACCAGCCAAAATTGACCATTGATAACGAGGTGTCAGGACCGTTTATCGCATACTGTCAGTTCGAGTGTCCCTAACTTGCACTTCACTCATTAATATTTTTTTTTGATCGCAAGGTATTATTAGCTACTAGGACTTTCGCTTCTAAAAATACCGTGCTCGTTCGAGAGGTCGGGACACCCAGGTGTTTAACTTCCTTTCCGTCGATCTCCCTGCCTTTACGCCACATGTTTGAGTGACAGATAGGTGTTTGTTGTGTGTGTGTGAGAGTATGCGAGGCATGTAAGCGTGTTTATTCGTACAGATCGCCAAATTTTGAGTCTGGTGATTTGGGGGGAAAAGCGCGTATACGGCATCCATTATTATTATTGTTATTATTACGAGCGTATTATTATTATTATTATTATTATTATTATTATTATTATTATTATTATTATTTTTATTATTATTATTATTATTATTATTATTATTATTATTATTATTATTATTGTTATTATTATTGTTATTATTATTATTATTATTATTATTATTATTATTATTATTATTATTATTATTATTATTATTATTATTATTATTATTATTATCGGGTGTCGGATAGTGCAGTGGTTGGAGCACTCGCTACTGTGTCGAAAGTGAAGCACCGTCCGGTGCGGTTAGCACTTGGATGGGTGACCGCTAAGGTGTGAAGCGACAAACAACAACGCCCCCAGTTGACTCAACTGTGATTGAGTACCTACTCTCTTGAGGGTGGGGAAGGTAAAGCAGCGAGGGAGAGAGTTGGGCATCACCCTCATTACGCTGGCCCAAGATAAGTGTGATCTCCAACATCACGCTCCCCTACGGCCACAAGGCTATGGGACTACCTTTACCTTTTTACCTTTTTATTATTATTATTGTTATTATTACGAGCGTATTATTACGAGCGTATTATTATTATTATTATTATTATTATTATTATTATTATTATTATTATTATTATTATTATTATTATTATTATTATTGTTATTATTATTATTATTATTATTATTATTATTATTATTATTATTATTATTACACAACAACACACATAGGTACACAGAGCACAACAACACGCATAGATACACAGATCACAACCACACACATAGATCCACACAGCACAACAACACACATAGATACACAGAGCACAACAACGCACACACAGATACACAGAGCACAACAACGCACACACAGATACACAGAGCACAACAACGCGCACACAGATACAATGCACAACAACACACACAAACAGATGCACAGAGC
The DNA here is from genome assembly GCA_036898135.1 of Oncomelania hupensis. Classification (NCBI taxonomy): domain Eukaryota; kingdom Metazoa; phylum Mollusca; class Gastropoda; order Littorinimorpha; family Pomatiopsidae; genus Oncomelania; species Oncomelania hupensis. The sequence continues at coordinate 4,375,399 of CM072517.1, forward strand.
ACAACAACACACATAGATACACAGAGCACAACAACACGCATAGATGCACAGAGCACAACAACACGCATAGATACACAGAGCACAACAACACGCATAGATACACAGAGCACAACAACACGCATAGATACACAGAGCACAACAACACTCATAGATACACAGAGCACAACAACACGCATAGATACACAGAGCACAACAACACGCACAGATACACAGAGCACAACAACACACACAAACAGATACACAGAGCACAACAACACACACAGATACACAGCACAACAACACGCATCGATACACAGAGCACAACAACACACACATAGATACACAGAGCACAACAACAACAACACACACAAATATACAGAGCACAACAACACACACAGATAAACAGAGAACAACAACACACTCATAGATACACAGAGCACAACAACAAACACATAGATACACAGAGAACAACAACACAAACATAGATACGCAGAGCACAACAACACACACATAGATACACAGAGCACAGCAATACACACACATAGATACACAGAGAACAACAACGCACACACAGATACACAGAGCACAACACCTACCCCTAAAACAAACACCCAACAAAACATAACAAAACCACCAAAAAGCATCCCGATCCATGGCAGACGAGACAAATGCGTATTCATGTCAATATAAGTTGAAAATATATTCCAATAATAACACTCCTAATATGCATCAAGATAACATTAAGGCTAGACGGAATAATAAATCTTTCAACTATTCCCTATAAATCCAGACTTCCCAAGGCAGTTTCATACAAGTAAAATAAACAGATTACAAGCCCAACAGAAATCCAACATTAGTTTTTAACCTGTAAGCAACCTATTGTTATATAAATACACAATATAAACTTTACATCACTTTTTATTTAGTACAATCCCCTGATTTAAAAATCTTATAATGAAAAATCCTTTCTTGTTCTTATAATTTTTTTTTAAAGTGTGTGTTACAATGACCTTACCGGGGACATACTACTACTACTACTACTACTACTACTACTACTACTACTACTACTACTACTACTACTACTACTACTACTTTTACTACTACTACTACTACTACTACAGCTGCTACTACTACTACTTCTACTCTACTACGAAACATTTGTACCCCGCCAAATCTAAACCAAGAAATAGTGTAATCTAGGCGCATATCAACACTTTTGCAACATGCAATTGTACGCGAAAATGCGCACGCAATTGCACGCCCCTTTAGTAGCTGATTGGTCGAAAACTGTCACGCCAAACTGCGCAAGCGCAAATGCACACGAATTTACCTACGGGTCACATTAAAACTAGGAATGGCCAATGTCCGGAAATACGTTCTATGTAAATAAAAAAAATAAAATAAAAAAATGTAATGTTAATTGACAACTAATTTACAATGTAACCCTCGCCACCCACGACCTCCCTTGTCTCCGACCCCCCTCCCTTCCCCACTCTCCCAATTAAATGTTATAATAATTTACTTTGGTTTGCCTACAAATAATATGAGAATTATCTTACATCGCGCACAAAATGGTCTTTTAAATTTAATATGGCCAATTTGACGCTTTCCGCGTTCCATACACATGCATCTATCCTTGACACGAAGAACATAAGATACCACGGAAGAGAAGAAGCAAATCACCAAAACAACACTTTTGAAAAAAGTTTTTTGTTGTTGTTGGGCTTAATCTGATTTTATTCCGTTGGGCAACGATCACTGTGGTTTTGAAAAAGATGTGATCCTGAGATGCGTAATATTGGGATATTATTTTAGTTCAATGGCTGTTCCTTAATTGTTGGTCCATAGCGAAGGCTGTCGTCTCTTTTCCTCTTCTTGGGACGAGAGTATAAACCGAGGTCTAGTCTGTGAACGCACGCATTCCATAGCACGGACTTTGAAGATCCTGACGCTCATGTCCTAAACGAGCGAGGTGCGAGTGCCGCTTACACAAATAGATCCAGCAAGAACTAGATTCTTGCTCTCCCGCGTCCGGTCGTCCAGGATTGTGCCCAGTTGCCTGAACCAACGACAGACTGTGCGCCCAAAGGCAGCAAGTGCGCGCTTCTGGCGGCCTGAGTTAGGTCCTGTATAGCCTTGAACAGCTGTTGAGTTGGAAACGGGTTATACAAGAACGATGAAATGTTTTGTTTTTTAAATTCCGTAAATGTCTGAGCATTTGTACGCACTTTTAAAATTATAATATCCATAAATTATTATTGTGTAAATCTTGGTGTATTGGACAATATTTCAACAACAACAACAAAACCCAATATTTAAGCAAAGGCTGTACCTCTAAAATTAGCTTCTGCTTATCGATACCTCATTGGTTGATAGTTTCGTATTGGCGTGGTCTGTTCTTGTTTGCCAATAATTTACATAATATATACGTACTCTAGGTTTAGCTCATTGGTCAATGTTAATTATAAGAACATCCCTTGGGGGGACTTTTCCCCTAAAAATAACCACATAAATGTGTTTTTCTTATTTCATTGAGTGCACTCAATAATAGTTCTATGGGTTTAAATTTTAAATATTCAAATTTATTACTTATTATCTTGTTCTTAAAATAGAATATATACCTATACCTACCTGGTCAGTCCTAAACATTAGTTGTTCCTTTTTAAAATCTCTGTTTTTCCAAGACGTTTCCATATAAAAATAATTATCCCAATTACTGACTAATTCATTGGCTGATGTTGAGGTTTGGTGTACTCTAAATTTACAAACCGGCAATCGCTCAAATATTCCCAACAAACTTCTAACAGTAGTAACGCTTCTAAAATTAGTAACGCACATGTTTAATTTACATGCGATAATTATACAGGAGGCTAGTCTATTATGTGCGCATTAGAAGAATATAATTATGCTCATTTTACATACTATTACTTCATCGAAAGATAGCAATGTACATCAATGTAATCTGGTTAATGTAAGTAGGTATTTTATATGTTTTGTTGTGTACATGTGTGTGATTGAGTGAACACGTCTTAATATCTCAGTGAAGAAGACTTTAATAAAATCAACTAACCAAAGTAAAATACTATTCATGGCAAAATATAACTATGAGTTATTGACAGGCCTACTCCAAATTGCCGATTATTTATAAATAGCTTATATGTTCAATTAGTATTATTAGCATATACAATTATCACATTTGTGGACAGTTAATGTTGATCAATAGTCACGGTTAAATATAGATAATGTACCCAGTAGCGTTCATTAATAGTCCGAGGGTTTATTAATTAATTAGTTAATTATTATTTTATTTATGTATTAACGATGATGATGATGATGATGATTATGATGATGATGATGAAGATGATGATGATGATGATAATAATAATAATAATAATAATAATAATAATAATAATAATAATAATAATAATAATAATAAAACGTATGGCCATGTCACCAGATCATCAGGCCTTGCAAAGACTATTCTGCAAGGCACAGTGCAAGGAGGTAGAAGAAGAGGGAGACCGAAAAAGAGGTGGGAGGATGTAACGAAAGCCCCTCTTTGGTCTAACTATACCTATATCTAAGTGAATGGATAAATAAAACAGACGAAAGAATCACTAACTATCTTATCTAGTCTTTCACTCAGAAACAAGGTATTTGTTTAGTGATGTGAATGTCTATTCTGCATGTGCGCGTTCTCCCGTTCTTTCTTCTAATACAACTAACTCTGACTCCAATTATCTGTCACACCCTCTTATAATACAAAATACGACAAACACATATATATATATATTATGTTACAAACATTCTAAATCAATATTTCCACGAGTACAACTCGTCTTCAAAACCCACCTCACAAATATTTTCAAATAATCATGTACAGAACAGTAGAAAAACGAATACTCACAGTTTGCTTTGTGCCACACAATATTATAAGTCCAAAGGAATTATTCACAATATTATAAGTCCAAAGAGTTATTCACAATATTATAAGTCCAAAGAATTGTTCACAATATTATAAGTCCAAAGAAAAGAATTGTTCACAATATTATAAGTCCACAGAATTGTTCACAATATTATAACTCCACAGAATTATTCACAATATTATAACTCCACGACTCCCACTGTCATAATCTCTCTATTTACACCTATATCATTGACTTTTTCAAGTTCAAGTTCAAGTACACCGACTTTCCCCCTTTGTCGCTCTTCTTTCATTCTACTCCTCCTCTTCTTCTTCGTCGCACTTCTCTCTTCGCCAGCTCTCCTCTTCGTCAGCTCTTCGCTTTTCGTCAGCCCTTCTCTCTTCGTCAGCTCTCCTCTTCGTCAGCTCTTCTCTCGTCGTCGGCTCATCTCTTCGTCAGCTCTCCTCTTCATCAGCTCTTCTCTTCGTCAGCTCTTCTCTCTTCGTCGACTCATCTCTTCGTCAGCTCTCCTCTTCGTCAGCTCTTCTCTCGTCGTCGGCTCATCTCTTCGTCAGCTCTCCTCTTCATCAGCTCTTCTCTTCGTCAGCTCTTCTCTCTTCGTCGACTCATCTCTTCGTCAGCTCTCCTCTTCATCAGCTCTTCTCTTCGTCAGCTTTTCTCTCGTCGTCAGCTCTTCTATCTTCGTCAGCTTTTCTCTCGTCGTCAGCTCTTCTCTATCGTCAGCTCTCTCGTCTTCTTCTCGCTTCCTCTTCCTCTTCTTCTTTCCCTTCTTCTTCGTATTCTTCTTCTTCTCTCTCCCCGTCCCCTTCTCACTTCCTCTTCTTCTCTACTTCTTCTCTGTAGCCCCGCTACAGGTCCCTCACTCTACAGGGAAATTCTCAGCGAACACTGTCGCCAGAGAGCACACACCCTCTCTCCACTCAAAACATACGAAGACTGACAAAAATCAAGCTCACGAATTTGCCGCCAACTAAAAATTCGTGACGTCATTGACTAGTAGGCCTATATTACTACAACCGTACTGTCAATGTCTTATACACAAATATCGGTCCGTGACAATACCCCCTTCCCGAATAAAAGAAAACGACCAAGTTTTCTTTAGATTTTTCAAAGAAAAATAAATACAATCAATATATTCCATCAACACAATTTTTTACCACTATGTACAATAAGAATACCATCATTATGAACAGCAAAATCAACAACCCCACAACGGCACAATTTGTCAAATCGCAATATTTATAGATATGTTAGAACAAAAAACCATCAAGTTCACAATCAAACAATCATAACAGCAGTTATTGTTGTACAAGTGAATACAGCACACAAGAATGTCTATGGTACAGATTGATCAACATTTGATCTTGACAATGCATCAGCAAACATGTTAACATGACCAGGTAGCGGTTTGATCTCAAAATGAAATTCCTGAAGAGCCAAAGCCCAACGTGTAATTCTGGAATTTTTAAACTGACTGGACCGCAAGTAAACCAAAGGTTTATGATCAGTTTCGAGCTCAAATTTCCTTCCCCACAAATATTTTGACAACTTTGTGAGAGCCCACACAATAGCTAAACATTCTCGCTCAATCGTGCTATATCTTGTTTCCCTATCCAGCAACTTTCGGCTCACACATGTGACAGGATGCAAATCCCCATCGTGTTCCTGAAAGAGGACAGCACCAATGCCGAAAGAACTCGCGTCAGTGCGGACAGTAAATGGACGCGTAATATCTGGTAACACCAGCACTGGAGAGCTTGACAACACTTTCTGGACAGCTCGGAGAGCATCAGCACAATCCTTTGTCCATATGATCTGTTTGTGCGCACCTGATTTTATCAGATCAGTAAGAGGTTTAGTAACCGCAGCGAAATTTTGAACATAACGTCTGTAGTAACTGATCAGTCCCATGAGTGCGCGAACTTGCCTTTTACTTTTTGGTATTTCAAGTGCCAAAATCTTTTTCACTTTCTGAGTTTCTGGTTTCAATCTACCCTGACCAACAATGTGTCCTAAGAATTCTAATTCCTGACAACCCGCATAGATCTTTGACGGTCTGGCGGTAAGTCCAGCGTCATGCAACTTTGAAAGGACGCCTCGCACATGTACGAGATGTTCGTTCCAAGTCACGCTTTTGACAAGGATATCATCAAAGAAGTTGACCGACGATACTTCTTCAAGTTTTAACAAACGCATCATTCGTGCGAAAGTTGCTGGAGCCGAAACCAAGCCAAATGGCATACGAATCCATTGAAAAATACCAACGTGAGTTGCAAAAGCTGTTTTTGGTCTATCGAGAGGGCTCACCAAAATTTGCCAGTACCCCTTCGAAAGGTCAATCTTAGTAAAATATGAACCATCTGCCAACTCTGCAAATAATTCATCTGAGTTTGGGATAGGCTCAGCGTCAAAAACAGTGACCTTGTTAAGCTGCCTATAATCCACACAAAACCTAGTAGACCCGTCTTTCTTTTCAACCAGTACAACTGGTGATGAGTATGGCGACAGAGAATGTTCAATAACACCCATATCTAACATTGACTGAACCTCCCTCTCTACTTTCTCTTTTGTGGACAATGGTAAGTCATACGGTCTAAGTCTGACCGGTGAATCTGAAGTCAAATTGACAACATGAAACAAATTTCCAGTAAATGTACCAGGGTAAGAGGTCAATATGGGTACAAAATCAGCAAAAACATTGTAAAGCTGTTGTTTCTGATAATTAGACAGTGTATCATCAAAATGAATATCAGCAATAGTTTCTGTGTTTGTAGTTGATACTGTTGGAATGGTTACATCATCCGAGTCAGATTCGGCTGGTATAACAGCAACAACTGCAATTTCATGTGATCTATGATCATTGTCTTGAACCACAATGTCATGCGGATCCACTCTTTGAGCAGCTGCATCAGGGCATGCCTGCGTATTTCCTTCTAATGGTACAATATCATTCCATGGAATGTCAGAACAATGTCCCTGAGATATAACAGTAGGCAGCCTACCTTCACAACCCTTTTGTGCACTCTGAGAGCATTCTAGAGCAATCTGAGTTGTGGGTTTGCGCCTAAAATACGTTTTGAGCATAATTATTGGCGTGATATACCTTTGTTTTCCCCTGAACACAGATTTTGTAATCTGGATGCATGGCCTTCACAACTTTAAAAGGTCCCTTCCACTGCATGAGCAGTTTGTTTGAATCTGTCGGGAGTAAAAGTAACACTTCATCATCTTCAGCAAAGAATCTTGGCTTCGATTTCTGATCGTGATAAAGTTTGTTTTTTTCCTCTGCTAATTTGATGTTATCCTGAGCCATTTCACAAGATTCCAGGATCCTGTTCTTCAAATCGAAAACGTACTGGTACATTGGCTTCGCATCTTCGGCTTGCGATTGCGACCATGCGCTCGCGAGAAGTTGTATTGGACCTCTTGCCTGACGGCCGAACAACAATTCAAAAGGTGAAAAACCCGTACTTTCATTGGGAAGTTCCCTGCACGCGAACAAGACCGCTGGCAAGTAGCGATGCCAAGATTTAGGTTGTTTATGTATAAGTTTCTTTAGCATAGGCTTGAGCGTTCCATGAAAGCGTTCAACACATCCATTTGACTGTGCATGGTATGGTGATGTGTGGATTGCCTTTATGGACAATAGATGATGGATACCTTTCATCAGTTCAGAGTTAAACTGGGTTCCACAGTCCGACAAAACTTCCTGGGGACACCCCATGCGCGTGAAGACCGAAAACAACGCTTCACCGACTGAAACTGAATCAATATTTTTGAGCGGTATAGCTTCAGGATACCGTGTTGCCACATCAATGGCCGACAAAATGTACTTGTGTCCCTCTTCGGACGGTGGCGAAATTGGCCCTACCAAGTCAATTGCGACCCGTTTAAACGGCTCAGAAATCGAAGGCATTTTCTCCAACGGTACTGGGCAGTTTCTACCTTTTTGCGATACTTTCTGGCAGATATCACAGGTTTTAACATAAGTTTTTGTATCCTTAGTAACACCAGGCCAAAAAAATTCAGATGTAATTCTACCAGTGGTCCTACGGATACCACAATGCCCTGCCATGATGGTGTCATGCGCTGTGATAAGCACTGATGACCGTAAGGGTGTCGGTACCACCAATTGGTCCAGAATCTGTGTTTTTTTCTCATGGTGTCTGTGCAGTATGTCATCCTGAATGTAGTATGAAACAGTTGAGGACCCTAACGTCTTAACTTCACCTATTTCAGCTAAGTGGAACAATGGTAACAAAGTTTCATCTTTCTTCTGCATACTAGCAAATTCTGCAGGGGTAATGCTCAGATCCTGTGTCACAGCACTAAGAGGCTTACTGGGAATGCTCTCTCTTTTAGTTTGAGCACGTGTAGTCACGCAAGCTGTATGATCTTGGGTGCGGGCAGAAGTCGCCACACTCGAGATAGGGTCTGAGACTCCCGGAAGATTTCCCAAAATCAAATCTGCAACCGGCCTATCTATCACACAGCACAACACCGGACCGGTGAAAAACGGAGTCTCTATGAGAACTTTTGCAAGAGGAAATTCTTCCAATTTCCCTCCAAATGACCAACATTTGCAAGTATGACCCGTGTACTGATCTTCCCCAACCAAACGTTTTCTCACTCCACAGACAGTAGCCCCTGTGTCCCTGAGAACGCTTGCATTCCGGCCATTCACAGTACCAGGTACTAGATGTAGATGACCACAGTTTTCGTCACAAATCGAGCATACTACTTCCGTAACAAGTGTGGCCTGAATCTGAGATTGTTCTTCACATTCATGCTCTGTACCGGTATGATATTCCTCGGCAACTGCCGCACAGCCATATTTTGAAGGACATACTGCAGCAATATGTCCAAACCCCTGACAGTTATAGCACTTAACTGGATATCTACCTTTACTCTTTGACGGTGAACCCCTGCTAGCTGGTTGAAAACTGTTTCTGGGTTGAAACCCCCCACGGATAGCTGAAGTTTGATTTGACCCCGACTGGGTTGACTGTTGAGTCGGTCTAACCTGAGATCCAGCGCCACGGAACTGTCCGGAATATGGCAATCTATACCCACCCCGCTGCTGAGCACGAAAGAAACTCCCCCGAGGATTATCATTACCGTGAAATCGAGTCTGGTATGCCTGATTTTGGTTAACAGGTTGAGACACTGAAGCAGAACCAAAAATTGTATCCTCAGCCTTTCTCGCCAGTTTCTTTTCGGGGTGTGCAACGCGGAATGCTTCGGCACTCTGAACTAGAGCATCAAACTCTTTCAAATTTCTTTCTTTCAAAAAAATTGTCAAATCTTTAGAAACATATGCATAAAATTGTTCGCACAACATAAGGTTAAAAAGATCATTATATGTGCTCTGGCATTCAGCCAACTGGATCCATCTCTCAAAAAGGTGAGAAAATTTCTTTGAAAATGTTATAAAGCTTTCCCCCACTTCCGGTCTAACAGCCCTAAACTTCTTTCTAAACCCGTCTGCTGTACATTGAAACTTCTTGAGTAACTCAGCCTTCAGATCCTCATAAGTAACAGTACCCGATGGCGAACTTGTTTTTTCCAACCTAGTTCCAGTCATTCGCCGAAAAAGGCAATTACCGAAGTCGTACGAAGCTCTCCGAGTCGAGCGACGCTATCCGATGTTTTACAAACGAATGCTGGCAGGACTACGTGAAACCACAGGCTGGGAAGTCTCGTCTTTCGTAGGCCTCAATTACATACTATTATACTACGTACGTATGTAGGAGGCCCACGGGTTAACAAAGACGAAAGGAAAGACTTCAGAGCCTGTGGTGAAACATCCGTGCATAAAAATAGCCGCTGTTGCTTCTAGATCTAATTTAATTTCGATCTGCACAGCTTAAAGCTGTAAGTCAAGTCGAGATTCGCATTTTGAAGCAGTTAGTATTATTATTATTTTATGACGATTAATATACTGACACAATTAGTAATAAAGAGTAAAAGTAATACATAACACATAATGCACACATATTCACATCTATATCAACAATAAAAACATGACAAAACTTCAAAGCGCTATGGATACGTTGATGTCCATTCAGCACAACAAGGCAAAGCAAGTTTATAATGGTCTCAAAAAACAGTGACATTTTTATTGCAAGCACCAAAGCAATTATTTATTTAACTAATATTATTCTTTTTAACTGATACAGTAAATTTGTTATATGTATTTCAATGATATGTATTTTAATGAGAAACACGTATTAAAAAAATGTTGCGTGGTAGGCGGAAATTTCCATAAATCATCTGAAAACTTTGGTAAATCTATAAGGAAAAAAAAAAACAATCAGTAACACCATCTGAATATTTCGGGTTACACCCAACTTCAGCAAAAACAAACAAAACGTCACTGACCATATTTACACCATTGAGCACGCACAGCAGCACACTATTTTTTTTAAAGGTAGGAATAATAATAATTTTAAAAACAAAATAATAATAATAACAAACAAGCAAATAATAATAATAATAATAATAATAATAATAATAATAATAATAATAATAATAATAATAATAATAATAATAACAAACAAACAAAACAAATAAATAAATTAAAGGTTTAACTAAATAACTATACTACTACTACTACTACTACTACTACTACTACTACTACTACTACTACTACTACTACTACTACTACTACTACTACTAGCTAAGTTGTGGTCTTAATTTTGTGGTCCTGATTCGGCTCTTTGCAGTCCGCTGGACCCTGTAAGCAATGAATAACTAATTAGCTATTAATTTAACTCTGATCTCGAGTTGTCTTGATTTTGTGGTCCTGATTTGGCTCTTTGAAGTCCGCTGGACCTTGTAAGCAATGAATTACTCACTATTACTTGAACTCTGATCTCGAGTTATAAAAAAAAAAAATTCGCTTAGCCTACTCGTCCTTCTCCGGAAATTTAAAGATTCTAATATTATAAAGTATAGGTCTAAATATTATTAATTACAATAGATATAGTTTATACATGTATTTATGTATAAAACAAACAATACAGGTCTAATGTAAATTAAGCCTATGTATACTGTATAACAGTGTCTACTTGGTTCTAGGCAGAAAATGGGGAGTACTATTATTAGCCTACTGCTGAGAACTAACAAAATGCAAATCAAGGAACGCAACTATTAAATATGGTCGATAATAACAAAGTATACCGTTGCGAAATGCTAATCTGTGTAAATCAAACAGAATTAGAAGCAAAAGCGATCATTTTTAATGTCAACTAGTCGTAGTCATGCAAGCATCATATCGTAACACATCGGAGAGCTTCGTTCGAATTCGGTGATTGCCTTTTTGGGCGAATGACTGGAACTAGGTTGGAAAAAACAAGTTTGCTACCCGATGCTGACAGTGAGTGGTAAACTTCAATGGCAGAACTTTGCAGAAGTGCAGCCAAATATACAACCCACTTATTTCTATCACAGTTCAGCGAAGTAACGTGAGATTCAAAACGGTATAAAAAAGCATCTATATCATCTTTGTCCTCCCTGAAAATAGGAAGCCGAGGCAGTTTTGGCGTATTTGGGTTATACCGAACTTTAGGAAAGGTTTGATCTGACCCAGCAGTATTCTGATTCAACTGGAGTTCTAGTTCTTTTTCCTTAATCCGCATAGCTTCTCTATCAAGCTCAAATTGCATCTCTTTCGCTCTGAGCTCACTTTCCATTTTTTTTGTTTCCCTTTCATTCTCCCACTGAAGTTTCTTTTCATCTTTCTCCCACTGAAGTTTCTTTTCATCTTTCTCCCACTGAAGTTTCTTTTCATCATTCTCCAACGTCAACTGAAGTTTCTTTTCCTCCCTTTCCCTAGCTCTGTCATGCCTTTCCATACATTGGTTAACATATTCTTGTATTTTGTCATCCTTATACCCTAACTTTTGAGCTTGAACAAGAAAAGTCTCAAACAGAGCATTATAGTCATCAGTGGACGTCATAATGTCACACTATAACCACTAATAACGAATAATAATTAATTGTTTTTCTTTGTTATAAGTCCAGGCTATACAGATAATATTTAGTAACAAGTGTCCTTTTTTTCTTTAGAACAGAATCAAGTTGATGGGTATCATAGCACAATACAACCACACAATATAACCATAAACTTGACTTAGAGAAATAAAGATCTAAACAATTAAATACACAAGCAATAAACTATGTTATACTATATATACATAAGTCCAATATAAACAAAGAAATGTCGAAATTTTTATCAAAATAATCCAAACCTAATTCCAAGTGTAATAACCGATAATAAATCCAGCAAATATTATTTAATAAACAAACAAACTACCCTAATAACTATAGCCAAAACCAACTAAAAAGAAAAAACAAACAAAAAACACCAGTACCGGAAACCAAGGTCAAGTTCACAAAATGTAACCAAAGAAAACTAAGAATCAAATACAGGTCACAAATGATACAACAAGAATTATTCTCAATACAATTGTTTTCCAAAAATACTTCCAAAAACCTATGATAATTAAAATAAGGGTGTGACAGAGCTAACAAAGAAACGTATACTAAAGGACAGAATAAATAATAATGGTAGTAGAAATGAGCTAAGATGAAATAATAATTACAATAGGAAGAGAAATGATACTAGTTCCTCTCTGACCCAGAAAAAATTATGTACAATTAGATCAGACCCGCAAGAGATAGAGCTGGAGGCGGGGATTAATTAATAAATACAAATATTCATTTATTCTTTTGAGAAACAAACTACAACAACAAATCAACTCTCAAAGATAACGAGACAAAAACTTCTTATTATTCAAACAACTCTGCCTACCTCACACTCCACACTATGCCTACTCTAACCTCTAACGGATTGCAGGGTCACCACTGTAACGAAAGCCCCTCTTTGGTCTAACTATACCTATATCTAAGTGAATGGATAAATAAAACAGACGAAAGAATCACTAACTATCTTATCTAGTCTTTCACTCAGAAACAAGGTATTTGTTTAGTGATGTGAATGTCTATTCTGCATGTGCGCGTTCTCCCGTTCTTTCTTCTAATACAGCTAACTCTGACTCCAATTATCTGTCACACCCTCTTATAATACAAAATACGACAAACACATATATATATATTATGTTACAAACATTCTAAATCAATATTTCCACGAGTACAACTCGTCTTCAAAACCCACCTCACAAATATTTTCAAATAATCATGTACAGAACAGTAGAAAAACGAATACTCACAGTTTGCTTTGTGCCACACAATATTATAAGTCCAAAGGAATTATTCACAATATTATAAGTCCAAAGAGTTATTCACAATATTATAAGTCCAAAGAATTGTTCACAATATTATAAGTCCAAAGAATTGTTCACAATATTATAAGTCCACAGAATTGTTCACAATATTATAACTCCACAGAATTATTCACAATATTATAACTCCACGACTCCCACTGTCATAATCTCTCTATCTACACATATATCATTGACTTTTTCAAGTTCAAGTTCAAGTACACCGACTTTCCCCCTTTGTCGCTCTTCTTTCATTCTACTCCTCCTCTTCTTCTTCGTCGCACTTCTCTCTTCGCCAGCTCTCCTCTTCGTCAGCTCTTCGCTTTTCGTCAGCCCTTCTCTCTTCGTCAGCTCTCCTCTTCGTCAGCTCTTCTCTCGTCGTCGGCTCATCTCTTCGTCAGCTCTCCTCTTCATCAGCTCTTCTCTTCGTCAGCTCTTCTCTCTTCGTCGACTCATCTCTTCGTCAGCTCTCCTCTTCATCAGCTCTTCTCTTCGTCAGCTTTTCTCTCGTCGTCAGCTCTTCTATCTTCGTCAGCTTTTCTCTCGTCGTCAGCTCTTCTCTATCGTCAGCTCTCTCGTCTTCTTCTCGCTTCCTCTTCCTCTTCTTCTTTCCCTTCTTCTTCGTATTCTTCTTCTTCTCTCTCCCCGTCCCCTTCTCACTTCCTCTTCTTCTCTACTTCTTCTCTGTAGCCCCGCTACAGGTCCCTCACTCTACAGGGAAATTCTCAGCGAACACTGTCGCCAGAGAGCACACACCCTCTCTCCACTCAAAACATACGAAGACTGACAAAAATCAAGCTCACGAATTTGCCGCCAACTAAAAATTCGTGACGTCATTGACTAGTAGGCCTATATTACTACAACCGTACTGTCAATGTCTTATACACAAATATCGGTCCGTGACAGAGGACAACATCCGAGAATGGACTGGTTTGACACTGAGCGAAGCCATCAGGGCTGCTGAGGACAGAGAAAGATGGAGTATGCTGATTAAACGATCATCTGTGGTGCCCCTACGACCTCCGGGTTACGGGACAGGATAGGATAGGATAATAATAATAATAATAATAATAATAATAATAATAATAATAATAATAATAATAATAATAATAATGTGACCTCTTGGCGCAGTGGATAAGTCGCCGGATTCCTATGCCGAAGGACGCGGGTTCGATTCCCGCAAGGGGCGAACGTATGTGGGTTAGGTATAAGACTATTGAGGCCACCGAGGATATACAGGTCATCGTATTCACACTTTTCTGCTATCCTATGCACCAACGGGAATCCCCTCTATGAAAAATACTTCCGTTTTTTTTTTCTCCGCGTGTTTTAGTGAGTTATTTCCAAATATTCAAGACTAATAACATGTGTCACTGGCTACCTGTATCGTACCCTCACATATTTTTATTTTTTTTGCTGCAGTTTATTTCTATCGCCAGTGGCGCGCCTAAACCCTACCTACCTAACATTATTTGTGAATTTTTGAAAAATATTCCGAAAAACATAACGCCCAGATGCTGGCTCGAACCCACACCTGTCAGGCGCCATTGGTTTCTGGCTTGTGGACAAGGCAAGTTAGTCCCGCCTTAGCCCACTTGGCCACAACGCTAGCCTAACATAGTCAGTTACTTCGTGTTTTGTGAAGGTTGCGACGGCGAAGCTATGGAAAACTACAAGAGTTTTCAGGTCCTGTTTCACTTTCTGTCGATGATCGACGCACCTCCGAAGTCGCCACAAATACAGGCCTCTACGATTGTTTTTTGCATTCTTTCACTGAGCATGTACTTCCTCCACCGTTTTTATACTTATCCCACTCGTTTTCTGGCTCTAACAATCGTCGTTTTCGGCAATTTGCCATATTTAAAAGTCACGCATCAAGCTTTGATAAAAGCAAAACAAGCCAAACCGGAACTTGGTTTCATATAACCTCGTTTTAATTTATAATGACGATACCCACGAGTTTTTATGAGAGGTGCCGGGAAGTTGTGAATTGTCCAATGGCTTTTGTGATGGTCTGTCGGACTTCGTCGTTGCATCCAATATAATAATAATAATAATAATAATAATAATAATAATAATAATAATAATAATAATAATAATAATAAAATTAATAATAATAACAACAACAACAACAACAACAACAATAATAATAATAATAATAATAATAATAATAATAATAATAATAATAATAATAATAATAATAATAATAATAACAACAACAACAACAAAAACAACAACAACAACAACAACAATAATAATAATAATAATAATAATAATAATAATAATAATAATAATAATAATAATAATAATAATAATAGCCGGAGAAAATCCTCGGTGACCTCAATAGTCTTAATAATAATAATAATAATAATAATAATAATAATAATAATAATAATAATAATAATAATAATAATAATAGCCGGAGAAAATCCTCGGTGACCTCAATAGTCTTGCAGGATGGTCTTTGCAAGACCTGATGATCTGGTGACGTGGCCATACCATCGGAGTTTCCGTTTTTTCACGGTATGGCCACGTCACCAGATCATCAGGTCTTGCAAAGACCATCCTGCAAGGCACAGTGCAAGGAGGTAGAAGAAGAGAGAGACCGAAAAAGAGGTGGGAGGACAACATTTGAGAATGGACTGGTTTGACACTGAGTGAAACAATCAGGGTTGCTGAGGACAGGGAAAGATGGAGAACGCTGGTTAAACGATCGTCTGTGGTGCCCCTACGACCTCCGAGTTATAGGTTAGGATAGGATAGGATATTGGATGCAGTAAAGCGCATTTTCTCCTGGAGAAATTAAAAATACGATAATCATGTCCAGCATGCACACCCAGGTGTTGCGCAGACATATTCTTCAACACACAGTCTCACATTCGAAGCAACGTGCATCCATCATACAAACAGATGGTGTAAATGCATGGAGACCAACTCTTTCTGCTCTCTGATCTTCGTGGAGTAAACGCACTACAAGTCTCTCTTCAGTTGTGCTCACACCCACCACCCACCATCTTGATGTCCACTCCTGTTGGGAACAAGCGACAAACAGGAAGTCAGAGGGGAAGGTCATTTGAGGTTATCAATAACAATGATGGTGATAACTATATAGTGGCCATTATCTATGACAAGGTGCTAAAGTGAAACCTAAACCTCTTAGCCTTTGTGTTCTATTCTACAAGGTGAGCCAATAAAATGTGTCCACTTTTTAATTGCACATATGTTTTTACACTGAAAACGTTTTCGAAAATTTTCTCCACAGAAATGTCACGGAAGCACCACGTTATCATTTGATACCAAGGGTTTCCCTCTTTTTCACTCGTTCTGTACACCCCCCGTGGGGGTGCCGGGGTTTTTAGTATAAATAGTATCCCAACTTTCTGGAAATTGTGTGCTTTAAATTCCCACTGTCGCTGTCTTTCTCATTTGTTCTTTCTCATTCCTACTCAGTTCTATCAATCTATTATACTATCTTCTTCTTCGCTAGACCAGTCACCTACCTTTTTTTTTATTGAAAACTCTTCCGGGACAAAACTCCTCATTTGTGTGAGGTCTGTTGGATCAGCTTGGGAATATGGGACGCTTTCTGCCAAATTGTCACTGGTTCTTTCTATGATGTTATTATTTGGCAATGTAAGCAAATAATTTATATGTATGTGTTTTGTTGATATTTTATAATGATGTTTGTATTCTATTTTGTTTGTGTAAACGGGGGTTCGATAAATTAGAGTATAACCTCAGCGTCCCCTGCGTGGGATGTCTTTATTTAAAGTGACAGGCTGGTGGAGTGCCTTCAGTGTTACCACTAGGGTTGTTTCAGCAGATCTTTTAAGCGGATCAAGGGCGAGTGCTCTTTCAGCAAAGTTGTAGTCTTGATTGTGTTGTCCTGATTCGCCTCTTTGCAGTCCGCTGGACCCTGTAAGCAATGAATAACTAAGTAACTCGTTCTGTAAACAGTTTAATAATTGATGGTATGCTCAATCCACGCTTCTCTCTCTGGATTACAGTTGCAACACGCACATTGAAGTTTGTGATGATATTGCTACACATCTCAAGTGGGATTCTCCGAATTTCATGACGGATGTTGGTCTTCAGGGCCTCAATGGTCTGTGGGTTGTTGTAGTACACTCTCTCCTCCATGTACCCTCATAGGAAGTAGTCTGCGGGGAAAAGATCGAGAGAGTGGGCAGGCCATGAGTTGTCTGTACGCCATGATATAAGCCTATCTCCAGGAAAGAATTAGTTGGGGAAATTCAATGAAAACAATGTATTAGGTTTGGTATCAAATAATAATTTCGTCATTTCTGTGAATAAAATTTTCGAAAACGTTTTCATTAAAAAAAAAACACACGTTATTTATGATTAAAAAGTGGTAACATTTGATTGGCCCACCCTCACAAGTCGCGCACTTGCTGATTCATGCGGAGGGCCTCGGTTGTTGGTGCAGACAGTTTTATATGCAGGCTTCCTATGTCGAAAGTCGCGGGTTCGCTTCCCGCAGGAAACGTACCTCGGAGACGTTTCGCCGAGGATTTTCTGTGGATACTCTGGTTTCCTACGGCCCCTCCTTGGCACTCCCCTTCCCCTCCCCCTTTGGGACACGAGCGAAACGATTTGTAAAGCCGTACGATGGAATGCACGCGTGCGTATGACTTAGACCTCAGTTTATACTCTCATCCGGAAGACGTCAGCGTACTAGGATATAACTGAAAGGTTTTAAAGATCAAGAAGGCGTAAAAGTACAAGACACACAAGCACTTTGTAATCTCGAAACACGAGAACTTCAGATACGCTTACAGTTTACCTGACAAGCTGAAGGCAAATACACGGGCTATCCTACACTTTTGACATTTTTTTGAAGCTATCCCTAACCCTAACCCTTAACGTAACCCTAAGCCTAACATAGCCATAACCCTAACGGAACACTATTTTGACGTCAAAATAACGGGACCGTCAAAAGAAAGTACGTAGAGTTTCAAGTGTATGTCAGAGTAACGTCGTTTCTACCTAGCCACCCCCTCCTCCCAGTCACCCATCCCCCCCCCCCCACACACATACATTACATGATTATTGCTTTAGGTCCAGCGGACTCTTCCGAACCAAATCACACACACACATGATTTTTTTTTAATACCAAGGAAGAACGAATCACAATAAACAGTCGGAATGGGTGGTCAAATTGGCTGCATCATTGAGGCGGAAAGAGATGAGCTTTGAGGTGATCGCCATTTTGAAATGTCAAGAAAGCTATGTTTAAACATTATTTATTATTACTTTGTTTAATATTTATTATTGCTTTGTTTAATGTAGTGCTTTAGCAGCTCCGGAGCTCTTGTAGATGAATAGGACTACCCCATGCCGCCCAAGGCCACAACTTGCGCCTCACACAACTGAGCACCATCCTGAATGGGAATAGGTCTAAGTGTGTGTTGGCTGTAGCACTCACCCTTCTAGGACATGAACGTCAGGATCTTTAAAGGCATGCATGGGTGTTAACGACAGAGTAGGGGTACTGCGGTTGCCTTTGTGTCAGGGTCACATATTCCACAGTCCAGGCCGTCACTCTCAGACATTTCAACCCTCTCTTCCTCTTCCTCTTTCTACCTCTCTCTCCCCCTCCCTCTGTCTCCCTCTCTCTCTCCCTCTCTCTTTCCTTCTCTCTCTTCCTCCCTCGCTCTCCCTCCCTCTCTCTCTCACCCTCTCTCTTCCTTCCTCTCTCTCTCTCCCTCTCTTCCTCCATCTCTCTCTCCCTCTCTCTCTCTTCCTCCCTCTCTCCCTCTCTCATCCTCTCTCTCCCTCCCCCTCTCTCTCCCTCCCTCTCTCTCCCTCTCGCTCTCACTCTCTCTCCCCCTCTCTCTTCCCTCTCTCTCTCTATCTCTCTCTCTCTTTCTCTCTCTCTCTCTCTGTACGCCAAAGCTTAAGATTCAAATTCATTTTATTGAAGCAAGCAAACAAACAAACAAAAAAACACAAAAAAAAAACTAGACAAAAAACTCGTAGATACAGCAGGCGAGAATTCGCCGCTATGGTGAATGATTTCTGGTCGAGAATATATATTTATGATTAAAAAGTGGTAACATTTGATTGGCCCACCCTCACAAGTATATATATATATTTTTTTTATTTTTTTTTTCACTGCTACAATAATCTATTTTTTAATTTAATTTTTAATTTTTTAAAAAATTTAATTTTTTCACATAATAGAATACGCTAGGAAGCACGAAGATCTGCCTTCTTGTCTGCTGCAAGATAGATCTAAAACCTTACACTTTTTGGTTGTTGGCCAGCGACCAGCTGATAAAGTTCGGTCCTGCTCTATCCTTACCAAAGCAACATTTCCGCTGACGATCTGTAAAGTCCAACTCCAGGTTCAAAGGGAACCCATTAAATTTTCTCGCGTGATCATGTTTAATTTTCAGGTTTGGCTCTAGCAATCCGCCTGGAAATGCATCAAAACAAATAACAATAATTATCCCGTAATAATTACAAATTTCACTGTATAATTACAATTCTTTCGTGATCATTCTTGATTTGGACTAAGGCGGCTAACTAGCGCCCAAACGTGCATTTACAGGTATTGGTGATAATAGTAATTAACACGTGTTCTGTGTATTTCACTTTATGACGACCTACCAGAGCCAAAACCTGAATATTAAAAATATCATGTGATACTAACAAATATCAACGACATAATTATTTACAATTAACACGTAAAAATTGTAATTACCAAGTGAAAATTAAAATTTTCGGTTTTGGCGCATTTCCAGACGGATTGCTAGAGCCAAAGAGCCAAAACTGAAAATTAAACATGATCATGCGCAGATATTTGTAACTTTTCAATGATAATTGTAATTATCCCTTGATAATTTAATGTTTTTATGATATTTGTACTTATCTAATGATATTTGTCATTATCAGGTTTTGGCGCTAGGAAGGCATAGCAAACACTGATAATTATTAATTAACACTGAATTACCAGTACCTCTGTAAATTATACAGAACACGTGTTAATTTCAATTATCTCGTGATAATGGTACCTCTCGGTTTTGGCGCTAGTAGGCCGTTATATGTTGCAGCTGCTGATTTTACCTAAACCTTTAGATGTTCTGTTTTTGCGTTGATCGTGAAGGTCAAAGGCATTTTTTTATGAAGAACATTTTGCCTTGTATATATATAGAAATTAGTCCATGACATGTAAAATAAAATACAAAATAAAACAAATGAAAAAAATAATTTAAAAAGAGTTCAACCATTTCTTTAAAAAGAGTTACTTGTCTGGTGGGTAGATTTCCTAGGGAATTGAAGGTAGGCCTATTTGTGGAGGGGTGACTGTCCAGAGGAAGTTGTCAGGGAGAGAGTTGTCCTGATACTGGGGTCTTTTAGGAACAGGAAGGTATGTCGTCATTGTAAGGGTTAGCCTTCTATTGACTTTTGCATATTTTTAACTCGCAGTCATGAAAGGGAAATTGCCTGCTTTCGTAAAATGGCAGTTGATAATAATAGAAAACAGTAGATTATACTCATTAGGGCTACGTGTCATTGATAAAGCTTCTTTGGTGTTACCACGGCTATAGTTGTGGCGTTATCTGGGGAGCGCAGTTAGCTCAGTGGTGTACGCCATGTACTCCGATGTCCGGCGATGACATTATATCCTGTATAGGCAGTGGTTCAAACCCCGTTGACAGTATGGATAATAATAATAATTATATTATTATTATTATTATTATTATTATTATTATTATTATTTTAAAATTATTATTATTATTATTATTATTATTATTATTATTATTATTGTTATTATTATTATTATTATTATTATTTAAAATAATGATACATAAATTTAAAAAAAAAATTACCCTGAGACACTGCACCCCTACTTTTTGGGATGAGAGGATTGTGCTCAGTCATCTGGGCGTCAGACTACGCGCCAAAAGGTTGCAGGTGGGCAGCTTGAGTTAGATGGTTTTTCGACTAGCGCTTTCAGCTGTAAAAGATTGAATAAATAGATACATCTGTGAACACGGTGATAACCACAGTCCGTGATGGTTGGGCTGTTGGCCACCGTCCAGAAGGTGCTTATCCCTCTTGCTGTATGCTGACCAGGCAAAATTCCCTGTCGACGATCTGAAACCGCAACTCAAGAGCTCAGATCGACCCATCGGGCAGCCCCGCAGAATGGCCCGGAATCCCTGGTCATTCCCTTCCATCTTTTATAAAAGAGGTACGTATTAGTGGCTAAACATCAGTGCAATGGTGTTCATCGGTGTGTCTCATTTGAATTGAAAACAGCGAGTCTTTGACAAAGAATCTGAAGAGGTCTGAATATTATTCACCATTCAGTGTGCGAAATCAAAACCAAATATGGATCTGACTCGCCTTCTAACGCTCTGTGGTAAGTGCCAAAGTTTCTCTCATTACTGCATACATTATGGCAGCGTTTATGAAAGCTAAACCTCCTTGTTGGTTAGTTATGGATTTCGATACTTGGATGTTTTATTCTCATCGTCTCACGCCAAAGAGAACATGAACAATGGTGAACTAGCCGAGGGAGGAATGGGATCGACCTAGTACTTGCTGCGTTTGTTGATGTGACTGGCGCTCACTGATTGCCGCTTTCATTCGCAGAGAGCAAATCGGATATGTTCTTCTTCGAGGGCCGGCAGGTCGGCCGCGTCGTCTTTAAGGCACAGAAAGAAGTTTGGCCGATAGATAGTCCCGATGGTCGTATTAAAATGTTAATCATCCCACAGTTTGAAACCCCAGTCATGAAAGAGAAAATGCCGGCTTTCGGGAAGTGACATTTGATGATAGCAGGAAACGGTAGATGATAGTAACTAGGTCTACGTTTCATTGATGAAGTTTGTTTGGTGTTATCGCGGCTTTTAGTTGTGGCGTTATCTGTTTTACGTGGTAGTAACAGTCCTTAATGCTTGGGCTGTTGGCCAGCCTCCAGATGGCGAAGGTAGGTCATGCTGTCCAAGACAAAATTCCCTGATGACGATTTGAAACTGCAACTCAAAGCTACCCTCGACCAACCCTGTAGAAACCCTGAGCATCACGCAGCGGAGATTCGCCTAAGTTTACCCTTACTGTACCTATTTAGGGTAAACTTCGGCTGTTCTGTGTGCTGTGTATAAAAGCGAGTAAGTTTGAGTTGCTTCCTCAGTTCAGCGATTGATGTGAATTGTTCTACCATCCGATTCCTTTATTGATACTTCATTCAGCATTGCCGGTAATTTTAGAGCGTCTCGCATTTCTCATCAACTTCTGGTCTTTGTCAGTATGCATTCTAGCCAAGACTATTGACAAGGCGATCACTGTGGTATCAAATCACGAACAATTGTTGCTGCGTTCGATACTTCAAAGTGAGCTTTTAACACATCTGCAGTTGTAATGTGTACCATTATAATTTTGTACCAAAACTTCTTGGATGACATCTGTTACTCATAAGCGTGTGTGATCTGACTTGAAAATAGTGAATTTTTGACGAAGAAACTGAAGAGGTCTGAACATTACTTTCTAGTGTACAATATCAGTAATAAACATGGATCTGTCTGACTTTTTCACGCTGTGTGGTAAGACTACAATCTTCTCTTATTATTGCATATCACTGTTTACAAAATATTTTATTGATTTAGTTAGCTGTGTATAGTTAACTGTGCATTTAGTTAGCTGTGTATATAGTTTAATAATTTATTCAATTATGTATGTGTTTATTACTGTTACACCTCAAATGTAGATTTAGTCCCAATGCGTGAATCCACGCAACTAGAGTTCTTATCCTCGCAGCCCGTTTGCTCACAAACAAAGCAGATTCGTCGTTAACTAATTTCTCAAACTTTATTCATCAGAAGAGGCAGTTAACATCAGCAACTGTTTTCAAAAGGAACCTTTTAACACTCATATACGGGCTTTACTGATAGCATTTGTACATTGTAGAAAATGTTAGATCATTCTAGAATGAAGTAACCAGTGACCACTCAAAACAAGGCAAGACACAACATAGGAAATAGGTCTTGAGTCACATAATAGAATACGCTAGGAAGCACGAAGATCTGCCTTCTTGTCTGCTGCAAGATAGACCTTACACTTTTCTGTTGTTGGCCAGCGACCAGCTGATAAAGCAACATTTCCGCTGACGATCTGTTAAGTCCAACTCTAGGCTCAAAGGGAACCCATCGGTCGGCCCCGCAGAATGGTCCAGAAACCCTAAGTATCCATTTCCTAAAAGTGTAAAGGCGGTCAGTTTGATGAGCTCCCTCAGTTCAGCGATTTGTTCCAGTTTTCTAGTGACACTACGACCTGATTCCGTTGGAATCAGCATTGACGATAAATTTAGAACCACTAGCTCCCGATCTCACTGCCAAGTTAGTACGCACAGTCCTGAGAACCCCAAGTTGGGGAGTCTTAGTTGAGTAATAATTATAATAATGATACACAAATTTATTATGCGCACTCATCTTACGAGTCATAGTGGTTTTGATGCGCGGTAATAAAGGAACAACAAGTACAGTTTTTAAGCAAAACTTCATTCTAAACTAGCCTTTGTCAAGGCACTGTGTGTGATCGCTGTAGTGCGTCCAATCACAAACAGTTGTTGCTGCATTCATACTTTAAAAGGAAATTGTAGCAGCATCTGCGTTACAGTAACATTGTTATTTCTGACAAGAACTGTTTGGGGGACATCTGTTACTCATCATTATTTGTGATCTGACTTCACTTTGGTGTAACACATTTATCACTCCAACAAGTCGCTATTAGAAGACGAAAAAACGAAATGCAATTTTTATATTTGCAAATTTTCATCTGGAATTCTGAAACCATATGTCGTCCTAAAGGCCACGTTCTAAAGTGCGTGTGTGTGTGTGTGTGTGCGTGTGCGAGTGTGTGTGTGTGTGTGTGTTTAAGTTATTGCCAACATTATACTCAGCTGGTCCTATTTATGTTTTCATGAGTCATTTTAGGACCGGGCATCTTTAGTTATCCACATCACATTTGCTGTGTGCTAAGTAGCGTAAAGTAGTTGATGTAATATTAATGCAATGTCGGTGTGTTGGGGTTTCTCTAATTATTGATGATTATATTGACTACCGGTCTGACGAAAGCAATAAGCACGAAGAATACAAAATGAAGGCGACATATATAACGTTAGCACTCACACTTCATTTTCATGGTAATATACATTTATTGTGTTGCAGGAGAAGTAAAAAAAAAGTTGAAGAAAAGTAAAACCCAGCAGATTAAAAGGTTCTACATACATGGATTTTGTGATAATTCTTGGTGATAAGTTACAAGCCAAATTTAAATTATTATTATTTTTTTTAAATTTGATCTTTTGTTTACGTTCTAGTTGTCGTCGGTGTTTTCGGCCTAACCTTGGGTGCTCCCCACAGCCTACCAAGAGACGTCACGACACAGCTCGGCCAATCGAAACTGCTCGCCGACATGGCATCACAATTTTCCAGCCAATCGGCAAGCGCGACAGCTAGCGACATCGGGGAGGGTGTGTCGATGAACCAGGTCAGTCGGCATTCCTCAGCTGTTGAGACAGAAGGAAGAACGACCAGTGCACACAGAACTGCTTTCCACGCTGCAGACGACATTTCTCTCATCACTGGGGTTGTTGTTGACGCCTCGACTGCGCCCTCAGAATCAAGACCTGCCGCCCAAAGTCCGTACTTGACTACAACAGTCGCTACAACAGACAATAAGCTTACTGCAGGCCTTGAAGCAGTCAGTACTACAGATTATACTACAGGCGACACCACAGTAGCTACGGCGCATGCTACAGACTATACCATATCAGCAAAACTCGGCTACGTGTCGTCCAAGCTTACCAGCCAATTGTTAATAACCCAAACAACGGTAGGCCTAAACAGTGAACATGGACAAGATGATATCAGTGAACTGACAACTGTCAATCAGGGAAATACCCTGCTGACCTCAGACGATGAGGCCTCTGTTGACAGTGCTGCGCATGCTCAAGTGTTCGTGCAGGGAGAGCAAAGTGCGTTGATTTGGCACTCGGTGAACATAGTCGACGACGTGACGAGAGAGACGGCGGACGTGTTTTTGGATCTGGTAAGTAAAGTTGGTGTGTCAGTGTTTGTGACAAGATTGATGTGTCAGTGTTTGTGACAAAGTTGGTGTGGTACAGTTAGCAGTTGAAGTTTGGTCGTATTTTTAATGCTTTGTCTGTCATACCTTTTGACGTTGCCTACATCGCATACAATTATCCTTGTGTACGAGATCACGGTGATGACAGTGAATCAAGTCGTGTTTGTGCTGTGTGCAGTGTCATGCTTGGTGTGGATGTTCACATCCAGCTACCTACTGCAGTCACAAGCTCCAAGAGGGCAGCTCTGAAGACTCGCTGTTCCTCCTCATGTCCAACCTTACCTCGTTCCAGCAGACCCTACACGGCCTGTCGCTCTCTCCTGCCGCAGATCATGACGAGGTAAGTCCGACAAGATGTTTTCTTGCGGTGTATTGACCAAAAAACAAGAACCTGACTAGCCGTAATGGTATAGAGGAATTAATTAACTTATTAATTAACTTATTTATTAACTTATTTATTTAGTTATTTATTTATTTATTGTTTGTTTGTTTGTTTTATGTTTTTAAATGTTATTTCTTCATTTATTTGGTTGAATATTTATTTATTGTTATGTTATGTTATGTTATTTAATTATTTATGTATTTCCTTGTTTTAACATTTATTTCCGTACATTACGTTATGCTATGCTTGGTTAGATTAGTTTAGATTAGCTTAAGGTTAGCTTAGACTAGGCTAGTTTACGTTAGGATAGGTCAGGCTAGGTTATTTATACTTCTAACGAATCCCTATTCCAAATGAAAACATCTCTTCTTTCCTACATGTTGTTGTAAACTTTCCTCCTGTCTGTATTAACTATGATTGCATTGATACGTTACGATTGTCTTGACTACTGTATTGTTAAGTCTCACATTTGTCTGAAGTAAGTTGGAGTGGCCTCGTGGCGAAGTGGGTAAGTCGCAGGTTTCCTATACCGAAGTTTGCGGGTTCCATTCCCGCAAGGGGCGATCTTATGTGCCATAGGTACGAGCCTATTCAGATGACCGAGGGTTTCCTCAGGGTACTCCGGTTTCCACCCTCCTTTCAATAACGGTTTTTGAGGCAGTACATTCAAAATGTCAAAAATTAAAAAATGATTTTCTTTTCCGTCTTCTAATACTATAGCGATCTCCCTGCCTTTACGCCACATGTTCAAGTGATAGATGTGTGTTTGTTGTGTGTGTTTAGTCATGAAGCTGTTTATTTGTATCGTGCTATCACTTTATAGGAACATATTTTTTTTATTTTATTAATAGCGTTCGATTGAGTATCAGTATGTTTATGTGAGAGATTTGTGATTGGTTTTTGATGTTTTTATGGACTTTTATATGATACTGTGTTATGTTTCTTAATGTATGTTTATAATTCAACAAAAGACATAAGACTCTACACTAATATTTAATATTATGATATTATTATATGATTTATATTGTTATATTCTTATATATTTTAATATTATTATTATTATTATTATTATTATTATTATTATTATGATGATGATGATGATGATGATGATGATGATGATGATGATGATGATGATGATGATGATGATGCTGATGATGACGATGATGATGGTGATTATTATTATTATTATTATTATTATTATTATTATTATTATTATTATTATTATTATTATTATTATTAAGGCTCGTATTATATATATTGTAGAGTCTTATAAAACATAAGGCGTGAACGTCTAAATTCTTTAGGAAAAAAAAGCCTGTAAATATAAAACCTGAACTCAGCATTATTTAGTCATTATTGGAAAGTTGTTTTTGGCCATGCAAAAACAAGAATTATAAATACGAAACAAATCGCCCAATGTCAAATGTCCTTATGTGAAGGAGAACGATATATCAGCTAGATCTCGTATCTTTCTCTTGTATCTAAAACACTTATACACCAAAGGTTTAACCAAAAGAGATAACTAGCTAGTTTGAGTCTATCATGGGTCAGTGTCAGTGAGATAGAGTGCGGTGTGACAAGATAACGCTAACGTTGATTGCGTCCCGTGTGACAGGCCTTTCAGTTTCATTATGTTGTATGCTGCAGTTAGTGGCACGTGTTCAATGTAAATATTCTCCTTGAACGCTGTGAAGATTAGCCTAGCACAGCATAGCATAGTTTAGCATAGCATAGTATAGCATAGCATAGCATAATAGCATAACACAACACAACACTGCATAGCATAATATAAACATAGCTAGCATAGCATAACATAACACAGCATAACATAGCATTACGGAACATAACAGCATAACATAACACAGCATAACATAGCATTACGGAGCATAACAGCATAACATAACAGCTTAACATAGCATATCATATCATAACGTAACATAACATAACATCACATAACATAACATAACATAACATAACATTTGTTTGGAGTACGGGCTATTACGAGCCTTTAGCCCTCAATTTAATCTCTTAACAAGGCTCCACAGTGCCTGTGCTTGCCATTTTGGAAGTTGTAGCTCCACATTACAGAAAAGGAAAGGTTCGATAACATATCTCGTTATTTATGTCAAAGTTTTGTTTTTTTTTTTACATTATTTTCAGACACGAAAACTGTTGGCTGTCTACACTGTGACGCACAGCTACGCGCACTTCGTTGACGTCATGGCAAATGACGTCCTGCGGCCTCGGTGCGGAAGAAATTGTGACGTCGCGAGATGTAGCGACGTGGCCAGCATCGCCGACGATCAGGAATCGGCGAAGCAGTTCTGCCGCGTGAGGAACTTGTTCCAGACCTTCGATAACTTGATGGCGAGCCTTGAGGCCGTGGTAAGCGTCAGAACTCTTTGTACAAGCATAAACAGACCCCATCTTTTTACACGTATAAAAGTTCCAAAGTTCCAAAAAGTTAGTGTTTGATTTAAGGGAGGCAACCAGGATATTGTTTGTACCTTTTAACATTTAGGTCACAGCAGTTGTGTGCCTTCTTTAGTTTGGAACATTTTTCTGTTCTATTTTTTTTTCAAAATGTTTGTGTCTAAGAAATGTCTAATTTCCCGCTACAAAGTTAATTTTTTAGATTATTTATTGAGGACAGTAATGTTTTACACGCAAATGTTTTCTTAAGGTAGACATCATCATCATCATCATCATCATCATCATCATCATCATCATCATCATCATCATCATCATCATCATCATCATCATCATCATCATCATCATCATTATCACCATCATCATCATCCTATACATTGTACGGCTGAAGGATTATTAATTGTGTCTTGCGTTTAGTCTTTACTCATACTTTATAATATTAACTTCGAAAGGGGTCTTGAACAGTAATTTAGTATAGTTACCGCTTCAATGATATTATCGTGGTGAATTAAAATAGGGCTAGCGTGCTACTTTTTTAGTGCTGCACGTGCAGTTTAATTCACTTGTCATCTGGTTAATATGTGTTGTCCAGCTGTCCGCAGTCGGCATCATCAGGCCAGCATTGCAGACTCCTACGATACCCACTTACCGGGATGGCACGCAAGCCGTGCAGCTTCCCATGTTCACGCTCGCAGCTGTCGTCAAGGAGATGGGCAAGGTCAAACAGGTAATGGAGCAGTTGGCCGGATCAGTTCGTCCTTCACTTGTGTGACGTTCATGAATTTGGCCGTCGTTGGTGCTTGGAAAAAAACACCACCCGGATATTCCAGAACACGACTTTTGAGGCTTTCCTCCATAGTTTAAAATTTTACATTACATTTACGTAAAAAGGTTTCATTACCATTTGTATTTTCTTTCATTTGTTAACATTACAGGTAAACATTGTTCACATACATTTTAAAAAGTTGAGTGAATTGCAAATTTTACAATATACTTACACTTGTTTAATGATATTGTATTCCAATTTATTTCTTATCGTCTTATCGAATCACGTCACTGATTTCCTTCATCAATGCATGAACTATTCGGCGATTGGGGCAAAATTACGATAGTATTTATCGGGTGTTTTGAAAGTATGTACATACATTTAGGAAAGGGTGCAACGTGAATACCAGCTTATTATTGTGTCGTTCTTCCGTAGCGCCTCTCCAGCTAAAGAGCTGCTCAAGGCGCGGGCCAACAAAGAATCTATCTCTAGCCGCCCCTTGTTGGTCTCATGAAAGGAATTTCAAGTTGAATTTGATCTGTAATCCCAGTGGCATAATGATCTATAAACAGTTGCTGTTACGATGTGATGTGGGTCACTTTTCACAGACTTGCACCTTTTAAGATGTTTCGTTTGTTGTTGTTGTTGTTGTTGTTGTTGTTGTTGTGTATTTGGCTGGATCTTGGACCAGGCGTAGTTCCATGCTCATTGTAACTGCTGTTTTGGACGACGTGTGTGTGTGATGTGTGTGTGTGCGTGTGTGTGTGTGCGTGAGAGAGAGAGAGGGTGGAGGGAGCAAAGGGAGAGAGGGACAGAAATCAAGATATCTCAACTTCCTCCTTCTCCTCCTCCTCCTCCTTCCTCGTCATAAGTTTGTGCAACCATACACCCCTCGTAAACTGTTTTCATTCTGGTGAAGCTTACTGCGTTCAAAATGCGTGTGTGCGCCTGAGATCTGTCGAACTCTCCAACCCCTCAGTCTAAAGGGAAGTAGTGAGGGTCGAATCAGATGATCTTTGGTTGGAATACCCCTCGCAAAACATGTGCGCGTCAGTTGTGAGCGATGTAAACTTTGGATGATATTCATCCACTAATTATGTTCGATGTGTCCGTTACAGGCAAAGAATGTAAATTTTATATTCTGCGCTTTGTACTGGCATATCTGTCAAGTTTGCTTGTTTTTCAAGCTGTTGTTTTACGCTGTGCACTAAGGTATGATCGTTGTAATGCCTCAGTTTGGGCGTTCATTCGTTCGTTTGTTTTCTCCTGTTGTTTGCCAATTGTTCGATGGGTTTTTAGTTTGTAGTCTGTTTTAAGCTGCAAGTTATGCATTTTTAAAATTATTTTTATTATTATTATTATTATTATTATTATTATTATTATTATTATTATTATTATTATTATTATTATTATTATTATTATTATTATTATTATTATTATTTTAGATCAAGTGGAATAACCTGGTCCCAGCCATCTTGGCTGAGTTTAGCTTTTGCTTTAGCTGAGGTGAATTGTTCGTCCAGATATTTATTTGTTTTACAAATTCAATTTCTATTTAGCGGATCAAGGGAAGTAATCCTCTTCCAACAGCAGCCATATTGGCCGAGTTTAGCTTTTGCTTTATAGACTGAGATGAATTATTTGTCCAGATGTTGTTGTTTTTAAAACTACAAATTCAGTTTCTTTAACAATATTCCTCCACATCTTTTGGTGTATATGACTAGTTAGCTAGAATGTGTATTTTGTGAATCGTTTAATGCTATAGAAATGTGACCTTGCCTTGAGATTCTGATATCTGATGTTGATCTGTTCTCTTATATGACGTGCCTCTAGCTTTCTGTGATATTCCACGAATCGCCAAATACTGTTTGATATTTGCGCTGTTTAAATTCTTGAATTATTATTATTATTATTATTATTATTATTATTATTATTATTATTATTATTATTATTATTATTATTATTATTATTATTATTATTGTGGTTCTATGCTATATTAATGTCATATGATGAAAAATCAAGGCGAGTACATACATTCTCATAAAAGAAAATGAATATGAGACACATCTTCAGTGTCAATGTCAGATTGCGAGGTCCAGACAAGAACGTCATCACAAAGGTCAATTCTTTGCAATAACCTATGTTAACGTCTGTTTATATTCATATATTCGACCATGAAACATTCTTACTGACGCATGGACATACAAACCTAGCAATTTAAAGTTGAACAATAACCATAAAAAAATAACAAAAGTTTATCCATTGAGGACAGGTAAATTATACCGGCAATATATCAATGCCAGACACAAAATCAACGGATTCTTCAATATTTTCATTGATGTTCTTTTGCTTATATAGTGGAATTACAACAGGACATTGATATAAAATGCAAAATTCGACACAAAATGTCGATTTTCTCAAAACTAGCTTTGCCGAACTCGCTTTGTTTTATCATCACAAGGCCGAATACCTCACAAGACTGATTTGTTTATGTGCTAATTACCTCATGTGCTCATTACCTCTGTGATATTACTTGATGGTGACACTATGAACATGGCGTCAGATGTTGACCTATGTGTGCACCTTGTCTCACTCTTTGTTGATTTAACAAGTTTTTGACATGCACTTGCCTTTTTATGTCAAAAGATCTACGCTTGTACCCCTTGCTTATTTAAGGTAATATAGATGTATTGAATTGTATTTATTGTATTGTATAATTTCTTTCAAAATGTATTATTTACGTTATATGTCGTTGTCAATGCCTGCATCGTTATTGCTCAGGGGAGAACAAATGTACCGAACACATAACTCACAGTTTAGCCCAGAACGAACAAATGCTTTCATCTTTATGTGGCTTGTAAAGTTGGGCAATAAACATGCATTAAACTGAATCGAATTCTTAAACTTCATGTTTTTATAATGTTTCTGCCAAAGCAAATATTGCATTAAATGTCTTTCTTCAAGAGCATGTATTTTTCAGAATTAAATAGATCTAGACAAACCTTTAGCATTAAATGTCTTTCTTCAAGAGCATGTATTTTTCAGAATTAAATAGACATACCATTAGCATTATACCAAATCGCGTATTAGATTATAATGATGGCTTTCTGTTGTACCAAGTAATAAATCAAATATTTTTCTGCCAGGGAAAATATTATTGCAAATTATCTTGATAATTACGCAACAGGCAGTATTACCATGTGTTCACATTTTCTAGTCATTTAAAAAAAAAAGTTTTATTTCTTTGTACACGAGATGAAAGTACATACCATGTTTTCTAATGTATTTTTAAAGTGTGTACTAAGTGTATTCAATTTGAATTGTTGTCATTCATATTTTTATGCATGTTATTATATATGTGTACTTCATAAATTTTAGAGAAAGATTTGGGTTTTAGCAAACATACTTTTGTGACATATTACATGATGAAATAATAAATTGTTGTGTTGATTAGTCAACGTCTCTCTCTCTCTCTCTCTCTCTCTACCTCCCCATGGGGGCCCCGGGGGTTTCTGTTTAAATAGTATCCCCACTTTCTGGAAATGTAGTGCTTTAAATTCCCATTGTCGCTGTCTTTCTCCTTTGTTCTTTCTCATTCCTACTCTGTTCTATCAATCTACTATACAATCTTCTTCTTTGCTAGACCAGTCACCTACCTTTTTTCTATCAATCTACTATATATCTTCTTCTCTAGACCAGTCCTAGACCTACATTTCTTCTTAAAACTTTTCCAAAACTCCTCATTTGTGTGTGAGGTCTGTTGGGTCAGCTTGGGAATATTGGACGCTTTCTGCCAAATGGTCACTAGGGCTTCCTATGACATTATTATTTAGCAATGTAGTCATTTTATATGTATATGTTTTGTTGATATTTTATAATGATGTTTGTATTATATTTTGTTTTTGGAAACGGGGGTTCGATAAATTAGAGTATCCCCCGTGTGGGTGCCGGTGGTTTCAGTATAAATAGTACCCCCCTTTCTGGAAATTTAGTTACAGAGACAAAAAAACAGAGAGAGAGAAAGAGAGATAGAGAGAGAGAGAGAGAGAGAGAGAGAGAGAGAGAGAGAGAAAACAAGAAAGAGAATGAGAGTGAGAGTGAGAAGGAGGGAGGAAGAGAGATAAGATAATATAAGATAAGATAATATCAGATAAGATAAGATAACAATTTTATTTTGCAAGGGTAAAAGAGTAAGCGCTGGATGCTTTTTTTTACATCTTGCCCTTGGGGCTTTAACAATAACTATTAAATACAACTCAAGGTAATAACATTCACATCATGAAACAATAACAAATAAACAAAGACATGATTAGATTAAAAATATTTGCAAACAACTGAAATCAAATGATTGTTGTTAATCTCAAACAACAACATTAACACTTAATGTGTATTGAATTTTTTATGTGTTTTAAGCTAAGAGACGTGTTCTAAATGATGTCAATTTAGATGCTGGAGACGTATTCCACAAAGTGGAACCGGAATAAGCTATACTAGTTTTGAAGAGATCAATACTTAAAATTGAAACATTTAATTTTGTGGACGAGAGAGAGAGAGAGAAGTCGAAACCTTTAATAGGATAATAGCATTAGGTTCTATGGACCTGTCTTACAGCTAGTCCTTAATAAACAATTAAGAACAAATGAAGTTACATAAAGTTAATGTGAAACCTAAATACATGTACCTAATTACGAATACTACTCCCTTCTTTCCTTCTTCCCCCCCACCCCACTGTACCCCTTTCCTCCACCACCCACGCAGACACACACACACACACACGCACACACACGTGATGGATGGTGCGGTTGATGTATATAAATGGGAAGATATATACACTCTTAACAATAAAGACATCCCACGCAGGGGACGCTGAGGCTATGCTCTAATTTATCGAACCCACGTTTACAAAAACAAAATAGAATACAAACATCATTATAAAATATCAACAAAACACATACATATAAATTGCCTACATTGCCAAATAATAACATCATAGAAAGCCCCAGTGACCACCTGTCAGAAAGCGTCCAATATTCCCAAGCTGATTAAACGGACCTCACACACAAATGAGGAGTTTTGTCCCAGAAGAGTTTTCAAGAAAAAAGGTAGGTGACTGGTTTAGCGAAGAAGAATATAGTATAGTTGATTGATAGAACAGAGTAAGAATGAGAAAGAACAAAGGAGAAATACAGCGGCATTGGGAATTTAAAGCACTAAATTTCCAAAAAGCGGGGATACTATTTATACTGAAACCCCCGGCACCCCCACGGGGGGATGGTGATCAATGGAGAAAGGCCCGACCTTGTGAAAGATTCTAAGACTTTATTTCATGCAAAAGCGTGAGGAGTCAAACAAAACAACCCTAAAAACAAATACGAAACCTAGCAAGTATCTAATCTCGTCAAACTATAAAGTTATTCATTAATTTAAATAGCTAAAACAATTATTACATTGGATTAATGAATAATTTACAAAATCAGTAAGCTTTTATTCAAACAAGACTTAATATTAAATGAATAAACAAGAAAACAAAACCGAGGATTAATTAACTTTCATTTCATTAAAGTAATGTAAACAAGAGGTAGACAATATGATTACATGATTTACAACTTTCAACGCATAAAAACATGCACACCCGGAGCACTGCTCACAGTGCTCCACCTGTTACAAAAAATATTAAATATAATGCATTTATTTATTTATTTTATTTAATATTTTAATATTAAAAAAATGAATCAGGTATTTTATTTCAAATATGATATCACCTCTGTCATTATTTTTATCAGAGTTTAAAGCATACCACACCGATTGTGAATCAACACATATGAGAAGACCATATAAGTCTAGCGGTATATTACTCAATGTGTAAAGAGACATTAATATAGCAACCAGCTCTGTTGTAAAAAATTGAGTGATTTTTGCCTAAATAATAAGACTTTGTGATTTTGAGATCAGGTATTACAAACCCCGCTCCAGCATCACCAGTATCCATTACAGACCCATCGACAATAGAATAGAGTAAAACAAATGAAATAGAATAAACCCAATAAAAATCATGAAATCTGTATCGAAATATTCAAAATAATAACATTATTACGACTAAGTTTCAATTATGAAAATTACACAACGAACTAAGTATTTCCGAACGTTGTTCCCGAAGTATGTATATTTAATTCAATGGAAACTTATAAATAAAATAAAATAAAATAAAATACTGGATAATATCACGCGCATTTTCTTCAATCAAAATCAAAGCGCGGCGATCTGACTAGATTGCTATTACAGAAAGTGGAAGAGAAGTCAATTCGTATTTGTGAAATTTAGATTGACTGCATCCGATACCATTGCTGAAGACAAGATCAAATCAGAAAAATAATTAAAAGTTTATACGACAAATAAAATTCATCATCATCATCATCATCATCATCATCATCATCATCATCATCATCATCATCATCATCATCGTCATCATCATCAATGTCGTCGTCATCATCATCGTCGTTATCATCATCATCAAACGATAACAAATAATCAAAAAGGCAAAATATGTACATGTACATACAACTTCAGTGTGTTGTAGGTCCCAAAATAACACAATTCACAAAAAACAAAAAAAAAACATTTTTCACGCCAATGAATATAGGCACGCTGCCACTAAACGTTTGACTGTTTTTATGCCAAGTCAATAATAACAGAAATAAATAAATTGGGCATCTAGGTCTGGCATCAACAGGGACATCAAAGTCCAAGGCCAATCCCTCAACATAGTGCATAGCTTTACATGTAAATATTTAGGAGCCATTGTATCAGACAATGGGTCCCGACAGGAAGTCCTCTCCAGGATCGCACAAACAACTGCTGCCCAGACAAGGTTGAAGCCCATTTGGAAAGACAGGACCATCAGTCTACATTCCAAGGTAAGGCTGCGCTCCCTTCTCATCTCCATCTTTCTATATGTTTGCGAAACATGGACCCTCAAAGCAGATCTACAACGAAGAATACAAAGCATGGAGATGAAGTGCTACAGAAGACTTCTGGGCATTTCCTATACCCAGCACATAACCAACAACGAAGTTCGACAAACCATCACACAAGCCATTGGACAACGCGATGACATGCTCACAGTGGTAAAGAAACGGAAACTCCGATGGTATGGCCACGTTACAAGATCATCAGGCCTTGCAAAAACCATCCTGCAACGCACGGTATAAGGAGGCAGAAGAAGAGGGAGACAGAAAAAGAAGTGGGAGGACAACATTCAAGAATAGACTGGCTTGACACTAAACGAAGCCACGAGGGTTGCTGAGGACTGAGAAAAATGGAATACGCTGGTTAAACGATCATCTGTGTTGCCCCAACGACCTTCGATGTTACGGGATAGGATAGGATAGGGCAGCTAAGTAAAGAGTGGCGCAAAATATTCAAAGTATAGTAATGTTCTAAACTTTAAAACGAACTCACAAAATTAGTTACTATTTACAGAAATATTATATTTTATGAAAAAAGACAAAATCTTATGACATTATAAGCCTAGTTTGATTATTTGAATCCACTAGAACATAAAGTGAACACAAAATGATTATTTGAATCCACTAGAACATAAAGTGAACACAAAATGATTATTTGAATCCAGTAGAACATAAAGTGAACACAAATTGATTATTTGAATCCAGTAGAACATAAAGTGAACACAAATTGATTATTTGAATACAGTAGAACATAAAGTGAACACAAATTGATTATTTGAATCCACTAGAACATAAAGTGAACACAAACTGATTATTTGAATCCAGCAGAACATAAAGTGAACACAAATTGATTATTTGAATCCAGTAGAACATAAAGTGAACACAAATTGATTATTTGAATCCAGTAGAACATAAAGTGAACACAAATTGATTTTTTGATCCGCTAGAACATAAAGTAAACACAAAATGATTATTTGAATCCAGCAGAACATAAAGTGAACACAAAATGATTATTTGAATCCACTAGAACATAAAGTGAACACAAAATGGTTATTTGTATCCAGCAGAACATAAAGTGAACACAAAATGATTATTTGAATCCACTAGTACATAAAGTTAACACAAATTGATTATTTGAATCCAGTAGAACATAAAGTGAACACAAAATGATTATTTGAATCCACTAGAACATAAAGTGAACACAAATTGATTATTTGAATCCAGTAGAACATAAAGTGAACACAAAATGATTATTTGTATCCAGTAGAACATAAAGTGAACACAAAATGCTAATAAAATATGACGATAGCTGATTGCCTACAAAACTGTGCAAATCTCGACTTTGAAGTAATAACAAGTGATAATCAAAATACTCATCAGAACTAATCAAAATAAGATGGTGTTTGAACAAACAAGGATAGCGGAATTTTCTTTAAAAAAAAAGAAGAAATAAAATAGGTGAATATAGGATTATTAAATCGTACCTACAAAATTCAGTCTTCTCCACAAACAAATTACTACAAAGCAAAACAAGTTGGCAATCCATTCAAATGTGTATAATTAAAAAAGTGGCTGACACACAATATTTTTCAAAAGTGTAAATGTTTCTGCCCGTGTGGCGACTCAGCTTTATCTGAACGAAGCAACAGGAACATATGGAACGTGATGGGCCACACTTGGAACTACCTGCAACCTCACATTTATCAAGGCAATTTTGTGATGAAAAGCAAAACGGTTTAGAAAATAATGTACCTCAATGACCTTGACCTTTGATATTGTGCAAATTTGAATTACACGAAAAGATAACGGGTATTAACATAGTAGGTATTTTTGAGATACTGTCAACTGAAACACCGAGCGACCGACGGTACAGCTGACCGACATACTGACCAACGGACTGCTACGAAATGATTGGACTTGAGTTAGAGTATACCTGTACACCCAAAAGGTTCCCAAGTCGGTTCAGCTGTTTTAGAGATATAGAGCAAAACTTTGCTAGTAAAACAATTTTCCACAGCGACCTTAACATCTGAGGATTAGCAAACCCGATGGCCTGGGAAGTTGGCCATTAAACCAGTTCTTGTTCTATGAAGTTGGAACACAATTTTTTTTATGTTTCAAAAGGTTTACAAAAATAGAGGGACACAATATTTGTTGTAAAATTTGAGCTGCCTTCATGATTATAAAGAAATAGGGCTGGAAGGGACATAACCCTTGTCATCACACCATCAAAGCGCAGAAATCGTTCAGTTTTATTTTACGACAAGTTTATGATGTGGAATAAAAAAAACAAACTCATAACTATCAGCATCTCTGTTCCCATTGGTCATCGCCTGGTCATCGCCTAGTCGTCGCCTGGCAGACGGAAAGGATTGATGTGATTCCGTGGCAGCTCGTAAGGGTTGATGTCATTCCGTGGCAGCTCGTAAGTGTTGATGTCATCGCCTGGCAGATCGTACGGGTTGATGTAATCAGAGTCCTCATCAGATAACGGTTTTAGGGCAGCGCCGGCGCTGCTTGGAATGACCGGAGTGAGGTAGTACTGGTTACCATCATTGCTGGGTGTGGTTGGAGACACGTCCTTAGGGTGGTTGTGTGACGTCATTCCCTGGCTCCTGCGAGGGTTGAGTATAGTGTCAGCATTATCATTATCATTATGAAATTTTATTTCAAACATTGTGACGTTGGAAACTTGCACAAGTATTCTTTAGAGCTGAAGGCAAGTCATAAATGGCTATGAGTGGAGGAAGGTTTATAGGGATTTGGGTGGAATGGGGGACATGTAAATTATATTACAGGATGACCACCATTATTCAACCCAGCCTATGAACGACAACAACCAACCAACAGTTCTGCTTAATTATCTATTTAATTAGAAATAATCGACTTGCGGGTTGACGTACACACGAGATTCAGCATTCTATTACCTCTTTCTCATTTGGCGTCTTCGAATAAAGATGGCCATGTTGATGGCTGTTACGGCAATGCCAACCACGGCAGCAGCGATAATGCCCGCGATAACGCCAACAGAAAGACCTTGACCTTCATCCTTCTTTTGTGCATACACCTCTGTAACAAAATCACCTTCAGTAAATGACCTTGACCTTCAGGAACAACATTTCAGACAATACAACAACTAAACCTCACTGTAGCAAAAGGAGATCTGATGATGCTGTCAAGTGATTGAGCCTACCACGTCACGTGTGTTGGTGTGTGTTTTCTCATTGGTGGATGATTAATTTCAATAAGAGATAACTCCCAAACACAAAGCAATCAAAACTGGTGCTGGTAACCACTGTTATGTAACATTTGGCAATAAATGAGTAAGGTAAACGCAAATACCCATGAAACAACTTGTCTTCTCGATCTATATTTGAAAAATGACGATGACATTGCATGTGTATTGTGTAAGCGAGGATGCAGGTGGGAAAGAGATTGGTCCAGATGAGGATGCAGGTGTTGAACAAGACTGGTCCAGATGAGGATGGAGGTGTTGAACAAACAGATGCAGGAAGTGAGAAAGCAAGTATTGATAAATAAATATTCGCGACTCACCGATGGACCCTATAAGCATTGATCATAAATAAATATTCGTGACTCACCGATGGACCCTATAAGCATTGATCATAAATAAATATTCGTGACTCACCGATGGAATGTATAAGCATTGATCATAAATAAATAAATATTCGTGACTCATTGTTGGAGCCTATAAGCATGGATCATAATATAAATAAATAAATACTCGTGACTCGGAACACTACCTTGCTTTCCTTCACGTAAATGTGAACTGATTGCTGTTGTTGATGTAGTTGGCGAGGTGGTGGTTGATGCCGATGGTGTAGCGATGCAGAAGATGTCATCCACGTCGATTTCCGGGTATTTTTTACCACAAGCTCCTGCACTGCCATTCAGCACCTTCCCCTCAAAATACAGCTGCAACAATAACGTCACATTATTTATTTCCCTTCATAATACAGCTGCAACAATAACGTCACATGATTTATTTCCCTTCAAAATACAGCTGCAACAATAACGTCACATGATTTATTTCCCTTCAAAATACAGCTGCAACAATAACGTCACATGATTTATTTCCCTTCAAAATACAGCTGCAACAATAACGTCACATGATTTATTTCCCTTCAAAATACAGCTGCAACAATAACGTCACATGATTTATTTCCCTTCAAAATACAGCTGCAACAATAACGTCACAGGATTTATTTCCCTTCAAAATACAGCTGCAACAATAACGTCACATTATTTATTTCCCTTCAAAATACAGCTGCAACAATAACGTCACATGATTTATTTCCCTTCAAAATACAGCTGCAACAATAACGTCACATGATTTATTTCCCTTCAAAATACAGCTGCAACAATAACGTCACATGATTTATTTCCCTTCAAAATACAGCTGCAACAATAACGTCACATGATTTATTTCCCTTCAAAATACAGCTGCAACAATAACGTCACATGATTTATTTCCCTTCATAATACAGCTGCAACAATAACGTCACATTATTTATTTCCCTTCATAATACAGCTGCAACAATAACGTCACATTATTTATTTCCCTTCAAAATACAGCTGCAATAATAACGTCACATGATTTATTTCCCTTCAAAATACAGCTGCAACAATAACGTCACATGATTTATTTCCCTTCAAAATACAGCTGCAACAATAACGTCACATGATTTATTTCCCTTCAAAATACAGCTGCAACAATAACGTCACATGATTTATTTCCCTTCATAATACAGCTGCAACAATAACGTCACATGATTTATTTCCCTTCATAATACAGCTGCAACAATAACGTCACATTATTTATTTCCCTTCATAATACAGCTGCAACAATAACGTCACATTATTTATTTCCCTTCATAATACAGCTGCAACAATAACGTCACATTATTTATTTCCCTTCAAAATACAGCTGCAACAATAACGTCACATTATTTATTTCCCTTCAAAATACAGCTGCAACAATAACGTCACATTATTTATTTCCCTTTAAAATACAGCTGCAACAATAACGTCACATTATTTATTTCCCTTCAAAATACATCTGCAACAATAACGTCACATTATTTATTTCCCGATACAAAGGGAGGATAAAGGGGGGAAAAAATCAACAACAACAAAATAAAAATAAATGATTATAGTATTATCCAATGACATCCGAAAAGGCATGCGCACAGCAAAGGAGAACTGGATAGAAGATCAATGCCAGGAAATAGAGAACAATCTGAACAAGAACAACAGCAAGAAGGCCTACCAGACTGTGAAGCGGCTGACAAGTGTTAAACAGCCCAAAGTCTCCACTATCCAAAGCAAGTCTGGCATTTGCCTTACAGAAGAACAAGAAGTCTTGGACAGATGGACAGAGTACTGCTCTGACCTTTACAACCATACACCAAATGGAGACCCATCAGTTCTAGCATGTCCCGAGAGCAGAGAAGAAGAAGAAATCCTCCCAATTCTCCGGGAAGAAGTTGAGGCAGCAGTGCAATCGCTGAAGAAAGGGAAGTCAGCGGGAGTGGACAACATATCAGCGGAACTGCTACAAGCAGGAGGAGAAGCGATGACTGATGCTCTCACCATTATCTGTAACAAGATCTGGCAGAGTGGAGAATGGCCTACACCATGGACCCAGTCGCTTGTCACCACTCTTCCCAAAAAAGGTAACCTTCAGGAGTGTGAAAATTACCGCACCATCAGCCTCATCAGCCATCCCAGCAAGGTCCTCCTGAAAATAATACTCAACAGGTTGAAACCACAAGCTGAAACAAATCATAGCTGAAGAACAAGCAGGATTCATGGCAGGGCGAAGTACCACTGAACAGATTTTCAACCTCAGAATAATCTGTGAGAAATACCTACAGCACCAACAACATCTATATCATGTGTTCATAGACTTCAAGAAGGCATTTGACCGAGTCTGGCATGCAGCTCTATGGGCAACCATGAAAGTGTACAACATCAGCCCTAAAATTATAGAAGTCATCAAAAGCCTGTATGACAAGGCTACCAGTGCAGTCCTCCGTAACAGCGTCATCGGGAACTGGTTCAGAACAACAATCGGTGTGCGTCAAGGATGCCTACTCTCTCCCACACTTTTCAACATCTTCCTAGAGCGCATCATGTCAGATGCTCTTGCAGATCACGAAGGCACAGTCAGCATAGGGGGCAGAGCAATCTCCAATCTTCGTTTTGCGGATGATATTGATGGATTGGCTGGAGAGGAACAAGAACTTGAACAGCTTGTACAGAGGCTTGACACCACCTCCAGAGCTTATGGAATGGAAATAAGTGCAGAGAAGACCAAAATGATGACCAACAACACCAATGGCATCAACACGGACATCAAAGTACAAGGCCAATCCCTCAACACAGTGCACAGCTTCAAATATTTAGGAGCCATTGTGTCAGACAATGGGTCGCGACAGGAAGTCCTCTCCAGGATCGCACAAACAACTGCTGCCCTGACAAGGTTGAAGCCCATTTGGAAAGACAGAACCATCAATCTACATTCCAAAGTAAGACTGCTGCGCTCTCTGGTCATCTCCATCTTCCTATATGCTTGCGAAGCATGGACCCTCACAGCAGATCTCCAACGAAGAATACAAAGCATGGAGATGAGGTGCTACAGAAGACTTCTGTGCATTTCCTATACCCAACACATCACCAACGACGAAGTCCGACAGACCATCACACAAGCCATTGGACAACACGATGACCTGCTCACAGTGGTGAAGAAACGGAAACTCCGATGGTATGGCCACGTCACCAGATCATCAGGCCTTGCAAAGACCATTCTGCAAGGCACAGTGCAAGGAGGTAGAAGAAGGGGGAGACCGAAAAAGAGGTGGGAGGACAACATTCGAGAATGGACTGGTTTGACACAGAGCGAAGCCATGAGGGCTGCTGAGGACAGAGAAAGATGGAGTATGCTGGTTAAACGATCATCTGTGGTGCCCCTACGACCTTCGGGTTATGGGACAGGATAGGATAGGATAGGATAGGATAGTATTATCCTGGATATTTAATTAACGCCCAGCTGCAGAAAACTGACAAACGGAAACGTGACATGTGAAACAGACAACGCTAGGAAATTGGTATTAACTGATACGTGACACGGATAATGATGATGATGATGATGATGATGATGATGATGATGATGATGATGATGATGATGATGATGATGATGATGAAGATGAGGATGACGAGGATGATGAGGATGATGATGAGGATTAGGAATAAAAAGATGGCAGGCATGTATGTACCTGATACTGGGATCCAGAGTGACAGTCAAAAGCAACTGTTTTAAAAAAAGACAAATAGTCTACAGTTCTGTCTGAAGCAACGGTCGTAGCCCACAGGTGGAGTGTGGATGTCGTGTTGTTCTGGCTTCTCGTCTCTTGAACCAAAGACAGTTGACAGCCTTCGCTTTTCTCAAGGTAGTATCTGAATATTAGTTCGCAAGAGTGACCAGGT
This sequence comes from Oncomelania hupensis, assembly GCA_036898135.1. NCBI lineage: Eukaryota > Metazoa > Mollusca > Gastropoda > Littorinimorpha > Pomatiopsidae > Oncomelania > Oncomelania hupensis. The sequence continues at coordinate 4,418,757 of CM072517.1, forward strand.
TGTGAGTCCAGCCAGGGACTGACAAATCGACCCTTTGAGCCTGTGACTTGGCCTCTAACGTCCAGCTCTGCGTAATAGTTGTTGGCGTACCCGAGACCTGCACAAATGATACGATTACCCAATTAGATACATCAGTGACAATGTAAAGATTTATGTACACGCACACCAAACTTTTTGGGACAGAACTGAAGCCTTAAAGAGAGAGAGAGAGAGAGAGAGAGAGAGAGAGAGAGAGAGAGAGAGAGAGAGAGAGAGAGATTCAGACCCGATGCTTGAATCTGTGTAACTGTAGGATTCTTATCCACGCAACTCGTGCAGAGTCGTCTTTGTACGACACACGCTCTCTGAGGCACACATCTTTCTTCCATTTAGACGGACGTCTTTGGCAGATATTCATGCGGGGCTGACAGTTAAATATATTGACAAGAGATTACAGTGTAATTAATTAGAAAGGCGAGGTTTAGTGGTGGCGTCACATGCAAACCACGATTACCTACCTCTTCTCCACCTTAAGTTGTAGCCGTTGTCTGTTGTGATTGACCACAGGCAAAAACACGATTAACTACCTCTTCCCCACCTTAAGTTGTAGCCGTTGCCTGATGTGATTGACCGGAGGCAAAACCATCATTACCTACCTCTTGTCCACATTAAGTTGTAGCCGTTGTCTGTTGTGATTGACCAGTGGCAAAAACACGATTAACCACCTCTTTTTCACCTTAAGTTGTAGCCGTTGCATGATGTGATTGACCGGAGGCAAAACCATCATTACCTACCTCTTGTCCACATTAAGTTGCAGCCGTTGTCTTTTGTGATTGACCAGAGGCAAAAACACCATTAACTACCTCTTCTCCACATTAAGTTGTAGCCGTTGTCTGTTGTGATTGACCAGAGGCAAAAACACGATTACCTACCTCTTGTCCACATTAAGTTGTAGCCGTTGTCTGTTGTGATTGACCAGAGGCAAAACCACGATTACCTACCTCTTCTCCATCTTAAGTTGTAACCGTTGTCTGTTGTGATTGACCAGTGGCAAAACCCTTGGTTACTGTCATCAAATAAACATCTCACTGCAACACATCACACAAAGCCTGTTATATGTGGGCTACAACATCACCCTGCAACACGTCACACCAAGCCTGTTACATATAGGCTACAACATCACTGTGCAACACCTCACACCAACCCTGTTACATGTAGGCTACAACATAACTCTGCAACACCTCACACCAACCCTGTTACATGTAGGCTACAACATCACTCTGCAACACCTCACCACTGTAACGTGGGGTTTATGGGTTGCTGGACTCTGCACAATGGAATGCTGTAACCCTCACGCTTTATTCTATGGGAACTGCTAGTTAGTCACCCGGTGAATTACTTTAATACATTTATTTGTTTTGCTCGGTCTGTGTTAAGGCTGGGGTACAGAGATAGATAGAAAAATGGTAAAAGATCACTGTCACACTAGCTTTCACACGGCTATGAATCATATGTAGTCCAGCCACTTGATAACAGTTAAAATCACACATTTATTTCTTCTACTCTATACAAGATCTTCGATGTACTAATCTACCTTAAAAAGTCATAGTCAATGCAAATGATTCGATCGCTGATAGTCTAGGCAGCTGTTATGTCTTCATAGGGCACTGGCTACTAGAGTTCATGAAGATTGGACTACTGTGGTCCGTTTTACAGTTTTCTGAAGAGTGGACTACTGTGGTCCTTTTGCTACCAGTTTAAGTGCACTGATTCCTGGGCACTTAGCTTGTGTGGAGCGGGTTTGAAGCCCTTTGATGAGGTAGCTTCTGGTACACGCTGGATCGTCGTGTAGTTTGGTTCCTTGACAATCTGTGTTGTCTTGGAGAGTGTTTTCCAGGGGAGCTCTCTCAGTCCTGTGCTGTAGAGGCTAAACAGCCAACTCGTGTTTTCTGTGGAGTTGGGCGCACGTTATATCTCGCCTGTTCGTCTGTTTGACAAAGTCAGGCTCGTGGCTACTTGATTGAATTCTAAGATTCTCAAGTCCTGCTTCCTGGTCTATGAGTGGAGATTTTTCTCTGCTCCGGTCTAGCAGTGTAGACTTCGGCGTATTTCATAGGACTGACTCAATCTATGCTAGGTTTTGACCCATTCAGAACCGGCTCTAACCGCTCTGCCTGAGTCCCATTGGATAAGCTTTCCGCTTCCACGCACACAGTGCTGACGTCACTACACTGCCTGCGTCAAACTCGCTGTGTGTGTACCTCCGTTATGCTGTAATCGTCTGCTATATACTACATTAACTGTCTAAGATTCCATTGACTAAACAAGGCTAAATAGTAAAGTAAGCAGGGTAAACTGGTCCGTTCGTCACAACCACACCAAGCCTGTTACACGTTGCCTACAACATCACTCTGCAACACCTCACACCAACCTTGATACATGTAGGCTACAACACATCACACTGCAACACCTCACACCAACCCTGTTACATGTAGGCTACAACACCACACTGCAACACGTCACACCAAGCCTGTTACATGTAGGCTACAACACATCACACTGCAACACGTCACACCAAGCCTGTTACACGTTTCCTACAACATCACACATTGACTGGCATGACAAGTAACACTTGATGTATTTTAACTTGTGAAATTCAAAAACAGGTTTGATGTAATTTAGTTAAACGGTCTTTTTCATAGCGCTTTCCCATCTCAAGAGCTGCTCAAGGCGCTGACCCATACAGGATTTAACTCAAGCCGTCCGAGGATCACCCACTTGCTGCTTTAGGGCTAGCTTGAATTAAAGCAGTTTGTAATCGTCCTCAACCTTTGGTTCATTGATCAATAACAGGCATTTGACAGAGTTAACAGGAATAAACTCTGGGAGTTCTAGAGAAATATAATGTTAAATGAGAATTACTAGACAATACAAGAGCCATGTATGCCAAGAGATTGAGTGCAGGTCACACTCCATTTGGTTTTTCCGACTGATTCCAAGTATCATCAGGAGTAAGGCAGGGATCTATACTGTCCCCCCCCCCCCCCTGTTATTCGGTTCTATTAATATATAGTTTAGTTACTTTATCATTGTTTATAGTGTCCAGCTATATAGGGTCCAGATGGCCCAAGACACACTGCATGATAAAAAAAAACCACACTAATTTCATACCGGATCGGTCGTCGCCCGGGTCACCAAAGACCGCCCCTTCCGTTGGCCACCAGGACGGATAAGTGTGCTACTGATGGACAACTTTGCAAGATCCGCACGAGAGACAACATCGTCATAGGAACCTGGAATGTCAGGACCCTAACTGCGGAGGGTAAATTACCATGATCCACGCCTATGCCCCAACATCAGACTATGACGACAGCAAAGTGGAGGATTTCTATGAAAATCTAGTGCATAGTTATAGTGCAAGGCGACTGGAATGCCAAGGTTGGCCGAGATGCGCACCGCAACTGGGGAGACACATGTGGACCCCACTGCAACAACGAGACAAATGACAGGGGTCTGAGACTCTTGGAGTTTGCCAGATACAACAATCTGATACTGGCAAACAAGCTTGGTCTCCACAAAAAATCCAGACGATGGACATGGCACAGTCCCAGCGGGGAGCATCACAACCAGATCGACACGTTTCAGTTCAAGCATCAACATTGGCAGGACACGCACTTTTCCAGAAGCAGACATCGAAAGCGACCACGATCTCGTGATGATATTCTTCCGGCTCCCCTTGAAGAGAGTAAACACAGCAAAGTGCACTAGACCACAACTTCGCTAGTAGCAGTAGCCTAGTAGTAGTAGTAATAGTAATAGTAGTAGTAGTAGTAGTAGTAGTAGTAGAAGTAGTAGTAGCAGTAGTAGTAGTAGTAGTAGTAGTAGTATAGTTATTTAGTTAAATCTTTAATTAATTAATTTATTTTGTTTGTTTGTTATTATTATTATTATTATTATTATTATTATTATTATTATTATTATTATTATTATTATTATTATTATTATTATTATTATTATTATTATTATTATTTGTGTGTTATTATTATTATTATTATTATTATTATTATTATTATTATTATTATTATTATTATTATTATTATTATTATTATTATTATTATTCCTACTTAAAAAAAAAAAGAAAAGAATAGTGTGCTGCTGTGCGTGCTCAATGGTGTAAATATGGTCAGTGACGTTTTGTTTACTTTTTGCTGACGTTGGGTGTAACCCGAAATATTCAGTTGGTGTTACTGGTTATTTTTTTCTTATAGATTTACCAAAGTTTTGAGATGATTTATGAAAATTTCCGCCTGTCACGCAACATTTTTTTAAATACGTGTTTCTCATTAAAATACACATCATTGAAATACATATAACAAATTTACTGCATCAGTTAAAAAGAATAACATTAGTTAAATAAATAATTGCTTTGGTGCTGACAATAAAAATGTCATTTTTTTTAGACCATTATAAACTTGTTTTGCCTTGTTGTGCTGAAGGGACATCAATGTATCCATAGCGCTTTGAAGTTTTGTCATGGTTTTATTGTTGATTTAGATGTGAAATCGTTGTATGTGTGCATTATGTGTGATGTATTACTTTTACTCTTTATTACTAATTGTGTCAGTATATTAATCATCATAAAATAATAATAATACTAACTGTTTCAAAATGCGAATCTCGACTTGACTTACAGCTTGAAGCTGTTCAGATCGAAATAGAATTAGCTCTAGAAGCAACAGCGGCTATTTTTATACACGGATGTTTCACCACAGGCTCTGAAGTCTTTTCTTTCGTCTTTGTAAACTCGTGGACCTCCTACATACGTACGTAGTATAGTGTGACGTGGGGTTATTGTTGTTGCTGGGCTCTGCACAATGGACTGCTATTACCCACTCGTCTTAGTCTAGGGGGATTGCTAATGAATCTCCCTGTGACTTAACATAATACATTTATTTGTTTAGCTCAGTCTGTGTTTAGGCTGGGGTATAGAAATAGATAGAAAAATGGTAAAAGATCACTGTCACACTAGCTTTCACACGGCTATGAAACATATGTAGTCCAGCCACTTGATAACAGTAAATATCACACATTTATTTCCTCTACTCTATACACGATCTTCAAAGTACGAAACTAACTTAAAAGTTCAAATGTCAATACTTTCTCATCATAAGGCACTGGATACTTTCTGCCCTAATGGTCAGAGTTCTTGAAGAGTGGACTACTGTGGTCCTTTGTTACAGTTTAAGTGCACTGTTTCGAGGGGCACTTAACTGTGTTATTGAAGCGTTGTGCTGTGGTTGATTCCGTGACAAGCTGTGTTGTCGTGGAGTCTTCTCCCTGTGGCTAGATGGGTGGGCTATCTTCGCACAGTGCTTTCGATGCCTCGGCAGCCAACGTTCAGTGACGACTTGTTTTTGTTGTTCGCCTAGTGGGGCTCACGATACAATGCCTGCTCGTCTGTAACATATGAGACGAAATTCTGCACCACCCTGTATACTAGGTGTGTGCAGAGCGTCTCACTGAAGGCCGAAGTAGCCCTCAGTGATTAGCTCCACATCTCTATATATAAGCGACGAACATTGTGCTACGTCCGTGGTCCACTGGAATCTCCACTCTAATTTCCTATACATATATAAATATAAATCGTGGCTAACTATACACATAGAGAAAGAATTATTATTATACACATTCTCTGGTACAGCCACTGGTCTGCAAGCATACATATTGGTTAAACAACAGTGGATCCGTACATAATACAACATGGCGTCGGCCGGTCGAGTTCGCCACGTGGACACGCAACGTTGGACTAACAATTCTAAGCATAGCAAATTTCAGAGATGGCAATAGTGAGCGCTCACCGACAAAGAGTTGCTAAAGGCCTTTTTTATTACAATATAAGGCTGTTTTGATAGCAATTAAATACATGACAAAATACTCATTTGCTAATAATTTTTATTTTTATATATGCGTATTTATTGCGTCTTTAAGTTTGAATGAAATTTAAATTAAAATTCCTTTTTTTATACAACTGCAGAATTCTTTACCTGTTATTAGCTATATAACGCAAATCCTTTGCCTGTAATTTACTTTTGGTTTAAGCTGTGGAAAAACCCATTATAGCAGACGACCCATGTTTATTGCCACGTCATTGACTCTTAGCAACCAACTGCACTGTAATTGTTCATTACTTCTGAACAGAATCATGAATGCACGCTCACTCATATGCACTCGATCACGTTTGCATACGCATGCATATGCATAAACACACACACATGCACACGCACACATGCATACGAACGCGCATGCATATGTTTTTTAAATTAAAACTTCTCTGTTTACTGTTTAGCATACGTCATAGGGTGTGTGTAGTTACAGCCCTAACGACTGTGCACCGCACCCAGCAAAGCGTTCACTTCTGCTTAATGCTAGCTGTCGTGAAGACGCATTTCAGTGAACTGTCTGCTTTATACTTGGTTTGAGGAAATTCTTCTTTCAGCAATCATAAAGCTGTTACTCGACTGTTACCTCGTCTGTTACAGAATCAAAAGAAAATAATCTGTTAAAAACTGACTGAGCGTCAAGGAAGAAAGAAGTGAACAATTTTGTGATCATTCTGTGGAATATAGTGCTGTGTTTGTAAATGGCGTCGTCAAGCGTTCAACCAGTCTCGCCAGGTATGACTATGAGTCAAGAATCAGATATGTTGCAAGACTCTCAACCTTTGAGATCTTTTTCTGCAGAAGAACTCATCATTTTACAAAAATACGAAAATTATTATGCCCAGATGAGTGAATATTTTTCTAAATTGCCCACAGAACCGAATTTGGAAAAACCCAAACGTCCAAAGGAAAGTTTGACATTTTTGAACACCGAGTCTAATACGCTTACTGTGGGAAGCATGGATAAATTTCTTGAAGATAAATTGATTGAACCCAATGCTCCACCACTGACTGAAATGCCTGATATTTCTCAAGCAGCCCAAGATCAAACTTTGGACTATGAACAAATAACTGCCATTCTTGTCAATAAAGCAGACAAATTTAAAAATGATCAGGCTGCTTTTGTTAGTGATTCATTAAATTATGGGTTGTTGTTAGAGAGGGCGTTTTATTTAGTAAAAGCACAACGTACATTAACATGGGGTGACTATCTAGAACAAGAAGTAAAAATTTCTCAAAGCTATGCCGGAAAATTGCGCAACTTAGCTCATTATTTTGGTCACTATCCTAAGTTTCACAGGTTAAATATTCCACTAAGAGAGCTCATAATCAAATCTAAAAAAATTTATAAGTTTATGACAGAAAATGAGGCATTTCGAGCAAAATGGCAGAGCTAAGAATAAATTCTGTAGAAAAACCAGGGTGAAACGGGTTAAAACCCGCAGCAAAAACAAAGGAATCAACGTATTGATTACTAGACCAAAACCTGGCGAGACTGTAGAAGGGCATGGCAAAAACCAGGTCATTTCAGAACGCGCTGCGATTTTTGTAGGTCAAACATGACGAGGTGATTTTTATTTTTAGCCAAGGCATGGCAAAAACCAGGTCATTTCGGAACGCGCTGCGATTTTTGTAGGTCAAACATGACGAGGTGATTTTTATTTTTAGCCAAGGATTCCACAGCATGACTCACACTTGTTCACTCTTGTATTCCACTCGCTCGTCAACAACAAAGGGGTTGCCAATGTGCGACTCCGCTATTGAACTAACACTCTCCACTTCCACTCCCCATCCCCATCCCAATTGCATTCACAACAATTACTCAAACGCAACAAGCAAACATGAAACTTTTTCCCTCCCTCCACCCTCAGACTCCCAAACCCCACCCCCTCATACCCATCCCCCAACCCACCTTCCCCTCACTCCCTCCCCATCACACTCCCTCCCATCACCAATCCCCTCACACTCCCTCCCATTACCCACTTTCCCCCTCACCCATCCCCACCCCCCTCCCCCATTCACACATGTGCTTTTAACAATGGTGATGATACTAAAGGGGGGTAATAACTATTACACATTCGCAAAAGTGAGAGTAGTTGTTGCTTCCCTTTGTCCATCTCTCTCTTTCTCTCATCATCATCATCATCATCATCATCATCATCATCATCATCATCATCATCATCATCATCATCATCATATTAGTTAATTAAACTCAAGGGGGGTGTGAAGGTGGTTGAGGTTAAAGGTACTTAAGTTATTCGGGTTTTGGATTAATTATTTTTAATTTAAAGTTTTGTTATCAGTACAAAAATGACGGACACAAAAAGTCTTTCACAATCTCCTTTGTTTAAAGACATCTTTCAAACTTTACAACTTCAAATTTTTGACAGTCAAAATGTTATTAAATCTGTCTATAATAATTACGAATTTGTACTTAACAATTTTACTTTCAAATCCCCTGTTAAAATACGCATTCACGCTCAAATAACTTTTATTAAACCCGGCAGTATTGATGAAACGATGACTGTGTGGATTTCTTCAAGTCAAATTGAAGTGTTAAAATCTTCAGACCTAGACAATGCTTATAACAACATCTTGATCAACCAGTTACAAGACAGCATAGAACGCGCAACAATGAAAGGGTCCGGGTGGACAGAAGGAACTCTAGAATCATTAGAACTGAACATTACAAAGTATAATCCAATCAAAGGGAAATCTTACATCCCTCTTCCCAAAGAAATTCTTGACAAGAAGGCTGTATTGAATATTAAGAACACTGACGACAAATGTTTTTTGTGGTGTGTTCTGGCTAAATTATATCCTATTCAGTCTAAAGAACATCCCGAAAGGGTGGCACTGTACAAAGATAAAATAACGAACTTAAATCTTAAAGACATTAATTTCCCTGTTAGCCTTGACGACATTGACAAATTTGAATCTCAAAACTCTCCTATAACAGTCAATGTATATGTTTGGGACCCTGAATCAAAACTTATGCCTTCACGAATCTCTCCTAATGCCCCATCGTTTTCAGACCTCAATCACCACATTGATCTTTTACTAATAACAGACCCGCAAGATCCTAGCATGCAACATTATACTCTGATATGAAACATATCTAGATTATTAGGACACACTTCAAAACATCATGGCAAACAATATTTGTGCAGACGCTGTTTAACTAGAGTATCTAATCTCCAAGTAGCTGACAAGCACAGTAAGGTATGTAAAAGTATGACAGATATTCAAACCCGCCTTGTGTTACCGAAGCCGGGTTCTCAAGTATATTTTAAAAACATCAACAAACAATTCAAGCAGCCTTATATAGTTTATGCCGACTTCGAATCATTGATTTTAAAATACCAAGGCCCACAAGGATTTTGTACGCCTAATTCATTCCTTACACACCTTCACGAAGTCTGCAGTTTCGGGTATGTAGTTGTTAGAGCCGACGGACAACATGCAGAGCCGGTAATTTACAGAGGGCCTGACGCAGCTCGAAAGTTCTTAGATGAGATGAACAAAATATACAAATTGTGTTTACTGCAGCTAGATAATCCAGCGCCCATGATATTTACTGAATCTGACTCCCATAATTTTAAAGCAGCTACACATTGCCACATTTGTAATAAAGAGTTTGACCCGAAGGACACGAAGTCCCAAATGGTGAGAGATCATTGTCACATAACAGGGGCATTTAGAGGTGCAGCTCATCAGAAATGCAACTTAGACTATGGAATCAAACATTTCTCTCTCCCTATTTTCATTCACAATCTTCGAAATTACGAATCCCATTTAATCATGTAGGCAGTGACGAAAGCATACAGAGTGTCATGTATTGCCGAGACAGAAGAAAAATATAAAACTTTCACTTTGAATAAATTAAAGTTTTACGACAGCTTTCAACATTTGTCTTCCAGTTTAGAAACACTAGCTAAGAACTTACCCAGCTATCCTATCACTAGCAAATATTTTCCAGACGTTACACTTATTCGGAAAGGCGTGTATCCTTATGAATACATGGATTCTTGGGAAGTGTTTGAAGAACTAGAATTACCCCCTAAAGAGAACTTCTATTCTTCACTCAATAAAAGTTTCATAACTGTTACCGATTATGAACACGCCCAGAATGTCTGGAATGCACTCAGCTGTAAAAACCTTGGTGACTACCACGACATATATTTGAAAGCCGACGTCTGTTTGTTGGCTGATGTGTTTGAAAAATACAGAGAAACGAGTTTACATCATTACTCCCTCGACCCTTCTCATTACATTTCTTCACCAGGAATGAGTTGGGATGCTTTCTTAAAACTTAGTGGTTCTAAAATCGATCTCATAACTGACCAGGTAATGATGACAATGATTGAGTCGGGCATTCGTGGAGGAATAAGCGTGGCAGCTCATAATTATTGCAAAGCCAACAATAAATACCTGAAGCACTATGACCCCTCGCAGAAATCTAATTATATAATGTACTTTGACGCCAACAATTTATACGGTTGGGCAATGAGTGAGCTTTTACCGGTTTCAGATTTCAAATTACTTGTTAATCCAAACCCCGCAAACTTTACTTGGTTAAACAGTATTTTAAATCACCCTAAAGATCATACTATAGGGTTTATTGTCGAAGTTGACCTAGAGTATCCCAATGCTTTACACGACCTACATAATGATTACCCATTAGCACCAGAAAGATTGCATGGTACAGACAAGCAACTTAAACTTATTCCCAACCTCTATAATAAATCTAATTACGTCTGCCACTACAGAAACCTGCAGTTCTACATCAGACACGGCATGAAGTGCACAGCGATTCACAAGCTTTTATTCTTTAAACAAACGAATGTCTTGGCCGGGTACATCAATAAAAACACAGAGCTCAGAAAACAAGCGCAATCTACGTTTGAAAAAGATTTCTTTAAGCTGCTGAATAACAGCTGTTTTGGTAAAACTATGGAGAACCCATACAAGCGAAAAGACGTCAGGCTAATTACATCACCCAATCAAGCAATTAAATTAACATCTAAACCACAATACCTTGGTTACAAAGAGTTTCATGACTCCCTGTATGCAGTTACCATGAAAACCACACAAGTTAATCTAGACAAACCAGTGTTTATGGGGATGACTATTCTCGACCTTTCTAAATTACTAATGTTCGAATTTTACTACGATTACTTTAAACCTAAATACCCGGAGGCCAGAGTTTTATACACAGACACAGACTCCCTTATACTAGACATCCCTACTGAAGACATTTATAAAGACTTAGAATCGGAACTACAACATTACGATACTAGTGACTACCCTGAAACTCACCCTTTGTACAGCAAAGCAAACCAAAAGAAAATCGGTTTGATGAAAGATGAAATGAACGGGAAACTAATAGAAGAATACGCAGGACTGCGATCTAAGCAGTACAGTATTAAACACGAATCGGGGGAATCTTCAAAAGCAAAAGGCATTCAAAAAGCTGCAATAAAAAACAGAGATATCAGGCACGAAAACTACCTGGAAGCCTTAGATGGAAAAGAAGTTAAACCATACCCTAACACAACTATAAAGTCTAAAAACCATATAGTGTCCACTGCTGTGACGACCAAAAAAACATTATGCGCTAATGACACAAAGAGAATAAGAGTAACTAAGGAGTTCGCATACGCTCTAGGCCACTATAAATTACAGGTAGAAACTGCGACTACGACTACGACTGCGACTATGAGTAAGGAGGAAGTCCTGGAAGGCTTGAGTAAATGTTAACTGTATTTATTCTGAAGCGCCAAGCTTTTTCTTCAAAGCATCTAGCTGCTCCTTCCGTCCCAGTAGTCTCCCTTCCTCTATTATTTTTTTTTAATTTCTTCAACATTAACAGGTGCAGACCTAGATTTAGATTGTATGTCGTGCTTCAACTTTTTATATTCTTCAAAATCTCGCTGGATAATTACAAACTCTTGGTCTGTAATCTGAGTGTCTTCTAGAGCTTTAGAAATTATTAAGTTCATGCTAGTAAGTTTAGCTATCGCCAGGCTAGAAATGAGGTCGTGTTTTTCTAATTTCTTAGATACTTTAGTATTAATTACGCCAAGTAAAACTGACATCACTGAAGATAATCCGGCAGCCACTCCTAATCCAATACTAATTGGTATACCGATTCCAGTCACCAATAATCCCACGCTGACAGCAGCTTCCGCTGCATTAATAACATTTAGACCAGTAGACACGTAATTTATTCCGCTATAAGCGCCGGAATACCTTCGTCTGCATCTAGAGTACTTTTGGATATCTGATTCAATTTGAGTCCTAACTTTTCTTATTTCTTCCAGCCTGAACGTTTGAACATTACTTAAGTCTAACGTTGGAGCACTGGGTTGCATTGGTTGTTCATCCACTACTGCTTCTACTATAGCAGGATACAATTTTGTCGTCATATTTTTAGTGTTAAAAAAAAGGGTTAACAATAATTAACTTGATTTTAGTTTATTAGCAAAATATTCTATTTGACTATCAGAAAATATCTGATCGCTGAAATAAAATGCTAACAGATCTACGTTGTCTAGGCTAATTTGCGCTATTCTGTCAATAGGATTTGGAACAGGGACAAAAGTTATCTTGGGTGATGAAGTAAATACGGAATACTGATCTTCGCTTTCCCTTTTCTTCATAAATACTGTAATTCGTCTGGGATTCTCATCTAAATCAGCCCAACTTAGAGACACTTGCGGAATTACATTAACATTTCTCTGCGTAGGCCTGTGAGCAATTATGTCCAGTGCTATCATGGCTGCACTACCTATCTGTAAAGGAGGCTGCAGAACAACTCTGACATTTTTCCCTGCGGTTTCACGCTTATGTAAAACATAGCTGCTTTTTTTGTAGGCTTTGACTTCTATGTTTTCTCGGTTGTTTTCATCCGGCACTAGACTAACTAACATAGGCCCGGCGTTAATAATTTTCTTAAATTTATTGTCTGGTCCCATAAAAGTGTAAGGGCTTTCGCACTTGAATTTAATAAGCCAATCTAATTCCGTGTCTACAGGTGTTAAAGACCAGATATTTTCTCGTTTAGTAATAGCATTCTTAAAATCGGGATCTACTTTACCGGCATTAAAATCTTTTAGCTGATCGATAGATTGTTTTTCTGACGGTACTGGCGGTGACACTTGCGGCACTTCAGGCACTGCCGGCACTAGCGCTCGTTTATAATATCCATTTTGTGTAAATTCGAAACCGTAAATAGACCCAACAATAGCATTCGCATCAAAGTCAATTGTGTCTGCTAAGTCTTTCAGTTCAATGGTAGGACAGGTTACTGGAATCTGAGGGCCGATTGACATTGTATTTTAAAATTAAACTTTATTTTATCTCAAGAATAATTGTAAGATCTTCAAAGTCTACAATTTCGTTGTTTTGGTTAGTTATTTTGAAGCAGAAACTAGTATGATAGTCCTGACTTAAGGGGCGTTTTTGAGGCAGAAATTTTAATGAAACTGGATCGCAGTAAGATTCTCTCTGAGTTGAGATTATCCTTAGCAATGTACTAGGAGTTCCGTTTACTAAGTTTTCCGATGTCTTCAGTTGATGAAGGTACACAAACAATCTATTATTAATTAACAAATTCATAGGTTTTGTTCCAATAAATTTCATAGTACTGCTGGCGGTGCTGGCGCTAGTGCTGGCGTCAACAGATAAAGATAATTCGTGGCTAGTGAAACCTAATATTTCTGCCAGCTTTGGCGCAAGTGTGACACTGGTAATGTCTTTATGCTGGGTTTTACTGAAAGTTAAAGTTACTATTAAGTTTGCAGGGTTCATTTTGGCTTCAATTGAATGAGGTTTAAAGAGTTCTTCAGTAAGTCTACAAAAGTCATAATAGCCGCCTGGAATACGGTGCCTTTTTTTATTAATCATTATCCAGTTGTTGTTTAGATCATGACTAATATTTAACCATTTAACCGTGTAGAATATTTCGTGAAGGATTACGTTAAGGTCCCTGTTTTTGTTGTCAATAGGATGCTGAAGTTCAATGGGCACACCTGATTTTACGAATTCGAAAGTTACAAACATTTTTTTTAATATAATAAAAATGTATGCGCCTTATAAATATAACAAAGCTGCAAAGTATACTACAGGGCCTTATTATTACGAAAAAGCAGTCGACCTAACCAAGCTGACAATAGCTGTGGCAGCCAACGTCCATTTTGAAACTATCCCCCATAATATTTTTAATCATTACCTCAACCCAGACATTACGAGCGACTTTTTAGCTAACCAATGGCTAAACAACGGGGGTATGCAGTTCTTTCAGAATCAAATTAATTTTGCCGTGTCATGCGCTACAACTGGTTGCGGAGTTTCTTACGTTCATCACCTTAATCACCCAGATCCTATGTTGAAGTCTATTTATCTGTTCCATTTGTATTATCAAGTGAGGCGGGTGTTGTCTGAACTTCAGGCTCCGTTACCTACCGACAAAAACTTTAACCCATTTAACAACGGCTTTGACAAGAAAGCGTATCAAAGGTTGTGCAATGAATTCGGAATTGATACTAAAACAGACTTCAGACAAAAACTAGACCTCAATCACGGAATGGGAACTTTATTTAGATACGCTGTAGGTAATTTATACACGGGGCCTTACGTACCTGGATTCACATCATTTAACCACAACAGCCAGGTTCCTTTACTGTATATCAGACAAAAACAAAGTACAGCATACAGCACTTTTATATTGGACACATCAAACGGATTTACTCAAAGTGGGGTGGAAAGGCTGAATGAATCTATTCGTACGTATGCGTGGTGCATTCTGGGGTCTCAAGCAGAAACACGAAGTAATATCATTGGGGAAGGAACTAGCTTCGATGCACAAAAGCAGTTTCTAGCCAACATTGAAGATTCTATTAATTCGGCAGTAGATTTGCCCGCGAGTATTAAAAGATATCAGGACACTTTAAAGTATGCTAGATCGAAAGTAGATTACGTAATAGGTTTAGGACTGTATATGTTGCCTTCAGACCTTCAGCTTAGGATAGGAACTATATCAAACTACAACAACAATATAGTGATTGCCGACCCTCAATTTCATATAGGCTACAATCCTACAATAAATACATTGAATACATTGAACACAACGAATGCAGTAAATACAGCGAATACAGTGAATACGGCGAATACGGTATTTACTGCTAGGCCTAATAATGAACCTTTAAGTTCGCCACCACTTCCGAGTTTGCCAAGCTTGCCGGAACTGCAAGGCCTGCCGGTAATTGATCATGGGATTTCACGTCTAGCGCTTACAGGGGGTTTATTGTTTGCCGGGTTAATTGGGATTTACTATTTTAAGTAACCAGAGTAATATTATTATAAACAAAGACCACAGATGCTCAGACGCCCAAACCACAACTTTAGAAGCAGTATTAAATATCCATGAAAATACAGAACCTAATATTCCTGGAAGTGCGTCTACAAGTTTGTCACCTAAGCGTTTCAATAAGTTAGCTATGCTTTGTAATGTTCTCTTAATCCATTCTTTAACCGGACTACCGCCAGGTCCACCAGGTACGCCAGGTCCACCGGCACTGATGCCTACGGTTCTAGTCAGTGCTAAGACTAGTGTGCTTATTGTCATCCCAACAGCTGTAAGAATGCTAAATATTGTAACACCTTGCTCTCTGAACAGTGTTTGAATTCTTTCTGCAAGTGTAGTGTCTTCGTGTAAAATTTTATGCACCGTTTCTTTTATCCTGGCGAAATTAGTTATTAAGTTTTCTCTGTTTATGGATAAGGCTTCTAGCCTTGCAGCGAGTTCTGTGTAAAGGTCTGCGAGCCTTTTTTGAATCATCTGTTTTACCTCAATGCTTAAGTTCGCGTCATCAGCTTCTGCTAGTTTATTTTTTTGTTTTTCTATATGTTTGTCGAGCTCACCGAGCTTGGCCAAATTCATCATTGTCTCCCCTCTCACAGATTGTAAAGCTTTATCTAAGCCTTGAAGTTCACGCAGTGGCAATAATGGCGTGTCATTGATAGTTTCCATAACCTGATCAATATTGGTGTCCTCATTTGTTTGCAAGGTTTTTAAGGTTGTTAATTCTGTATTGACTTGTAACGCAGAACTAGTTAAGTCAGTTAAGTCTTGTAGTTCTATTTCTGAATTTGGTAACGATGCATCTATTCGTTGAAGTGAAGCTACTGCTTGGTGATGCAATGCTGGCACTCTATTATCGGAAAGCCCCAATGATCGTATTACAGTCACTGGGAGTTTAGTTTTCAAAGTAGACCACGCATAAAATTTGTCAGGATTCTTTGACATAGTTAACTGTACTCTCACTTTTTTACCGGATACAATAGTGTTTATAAACAAGTGATTATTTTTGTCTAGTTCGAAGTCGCTGGGACTAACATAATCAGGTAACTCGCGCCCGATGTAATTGTAAAATTTATTGATTTTTCTGGCTTTTTGGGTTTCAGTTACTTGACGTAATTCTTCTCCTATACTTAGCCTTGTTTGGCTCATGTCGTCTCCTACCATTGAAAGAAGTCTGCTGGTTGTGTCAACGTCGAGGTCTTCATTAGGCTCATTTGGTTTAAACACTTCATCAAGAGCTTCACCACCTGTTGCCATTTTAAATATATTTTTTTTAATCACACTAAAAATGCAAAGCTACGGAAACTTGTTAGACCCTACACGCCGATTGAGGACGCCTTTAGGCATCAAAGGTGAGAAAAGCACAATAATTATTACAAACAATCCAAGCAGCATAGAGCCTAATCAGCTACTAACCATAAGATTTCCAAATTTAGGTCCTGATGATGTAATAGTTCCAGGCAGTCCTAAACTAGGATTTAAAATTAGTCTGAATTCTGACGACGATCCTAACAGAACCATAGTCAACAATCTAGGTAGAGCTATAATTAAAAGAATGGTTATTAAACTTGATGGGCGAGAAATCCAAAGTATCGATGACGCCGGTGTTTTGTTTTGTTACACAGATCTGTGGCTGAGTAAATATGAAAGGGAAGATTTAGTTGGTCAGGGGATTCAAGCCGCCAATGTGGCAAAACTTCGAATCAAAGCTGGCGATGCTGTCGTTTCTAACAAAGGTGAAAATGCATTAGCTGCTGTATACAAAAACAGGTTTTATTTTCCACTCGATTTTGAACTGCTACACAGTCATCTGCCATTTCATCAAGGTTCATTTAACGATAGGCTGTCTTACGAAATTATTTTCAATGATTATTCTCAAGTAGTAATTAGCTCTGACAATGATGCTAGCTATAAAATTACTGACATCGCGCTTGAATATGAAGTGGTCACTCACGCTGAACTCAGTAGGATGATTAGGGGCCAATATGACAAACTAGCAATTTATTATGATAGGATCGTTCGCTACAGACAGTTTAATAAAGATTTATTAGATGCACTATGGACCATCAACATAAATTCACCTGCTCGAAGTTTTAAAGGTGTACTGTTGTTGTTTGTGAAAGAATCTAATTATAATCGTGACAGCGAAAATTTTATCAATCCTAATATTTCAAAAGCGTCTGTTGTGATTGAAGGTAAACCTAATCAATTATTTGCTAATGGAATGATGGGGTTTCAACAGTTTGATGAGATTAGGAAAATCTTGGGTGGAGGTAGATTGCGGACTGACACTGTGGATTTGATTTCTAAGGATCTTCATTTGCATGACACACGACTGCAAGATTATCTGGTGAATAAATTTGCGTTGTGGTTAGACTTTCGAACCATACCCACCAATGAACTTCATGGATCTGGAAGAAGAATTGAAAATGGAACAGATGGTATAACAATTGAATTGCATAGGGAAGCAAGTGCTAAGTCAGAATCAGTTACAGTATACATGTATATAATTATGGACGCTCAGCTAAACATTGAAAATGGAAGATTAAAAGATTTAGTATATTAAAAATGGCGTCCTTGTTACCACGTGATCCTCATTGCGGAATGATCGTTGGCATGACGTCATGCGGAAAGACCGTCTTTGTTCTGGATTTGTTAGAAAAATATTACGCAGGACACTTTGATTATATAGTTATTTTTTGCCCAACTATTCAATATAATAAAACCTACTTAGATCGTAAGTATGTCTGGACAGATGAAAATATCTTTGTTGTAAATACCAATGGCAAGCTCAATGAGTATTTAACGTATTTTTATAACCTGTTTGAGAATGAGGGTAATACGTTATTCTTAATCGATGATTGCAGTGCAGAAAAAGATATTGTATTAAAACGGAACATATTGAGCAAGCTGGCTTTCAGTGGACGCCATGTAAAAATTAGTGTCTGGTTAATCACGCAGAAATTTAATTCGATATTAAAGGATTTTAGAGAACAAGTAAAATTCGTGTGCCTGTTTTATTGCAAAGCCCGTGTCAGCTTTGATAACTGTTTAAAAGAAAATGACGTAATTGAATCAAAAGAGGAAAGAACTAAATTAAAAGAACAGCTAAAAAAAGGCAAGCACTTAAAATTATTATTAAAAACTGACCAACCAACTGGCTATACAATACTTATGTAAGTAAGTAAGTTCTTTTATAATTTAATTATTGTAAGTTATAAGTTTTTTTTTTAAAGTCGACTTAATTAAGTTAGATGTAAGTAAGTAAGTTCTTTTATAATTTAATTATTGTAAGTTATAAGTTTTTTTAAAAGTCGACTTAATTAAGTTAGATGTAAGTCACTAAGTCAAAAAAAAGGTTGAAGGTAAGTAATAGTGGTGATGATTATAGTTCATTTATCTTAATGGCTCTGTGTCTGGTGGAACAATCTGAAGTTCTTCTTTTACAAAGTTTCTTATAACAAAACTTTAAATAGTATTTTAAAACAACTTTAAACTGAATAAATTGAATTTTAAAAAAAAACTAACCCTAACTTTAATATGAAAAGCCATCACATTTGCAAAGACAATAACAATCATGCTCACAGTCATGATCACATTCGCAGTCGGGTCCACAATCACAAACAGTTTGTTTGACTACATGAGGATTTAGTTTGCGAACTTGTTTAATAAAATGTAACCAAAAATATTTAAAGTAATATGATTTTGGGTACAAGTCACTTTTGTTGTATTCTTCTTTTGTAAGTTTATGAAAGACTATTGAGAAGTCACTTTTGCATTTAACTTTGTAATCTTCATTTATTTCATATTGTCCAGTGAAGGGGTAAGAAAAATCATTATAAATATCTGGATCATATAGTCTGCATTCAAAAAAGATTTTCCAGCGTTCATCTTCTAACATATGAAAGTGGGGAGAATCAAAAAGCATTTCTAAATCCTTACAGAACCTTTCTGTGTCCGTCATTTTTAGTCTTTTTTATTTTCTTAATTAGGAAATCTTAATGGTTCTGTGTCTGGCGGAACAATCTGAAGTTCTTCTTTTACAAAGTTTCTTTGTGGTGTTCTACGATCGCTTCTCGGTCTTAAATAATATACGGGCAGATCAGTAGATAATGCTCTGTCAACTTCATAAACGCTTAATGACCAAATTGGGTCTGTAGCTCGTCTTCTAGTGTCATTAGCAACTTCTCCAGGCTGATAAAGGTATCTAACAGTTTTGTTCATCAAAGTTAGATCTGGCTGACCAGGCTTTGAAACGGCAACAACAATCTGTTTCTTTTTAATAGCCTCAACTGGTTTTAATCCTGTAACTCTGGTTGGTTCTGAATTCATTTCCCTTAAAACTCGAGGCAGCCTAATAACCCATTCTGTATTAGTGGTTTCAGTAAAGAGTTCCTTTGAATACTGATAAGTGAATAATCTTTCTGCCAGTTGCCGATTAAAGTTTTCTACAATACCCTGTGATCTGTGCAATCCAACAACTCCTCTTCTAACAGTTACATTATGTTTTAACAAAAGCTGGTTAACAGCTCCTTTGAATTCAGACCCTTCGTCGCATTGAATAAGTCTAGGGAACCTTAGAGGCCCTCTTGAATAAATCGCATTTAAGGCTTGAGCGACCTCAGCTGAATTTTTTGTCCTAAGAGCATGAGCGTCTTTAAACCTGGTAGCTATATCAATAACAGTAAGGGCATACCTGTATTTTTTTCTATGTATTTTGTCATGGGGAAGATATAACAAATCTATTTGATGCGTGTCATTTGGTCTGGAGTTTTCAAATTTTGGTCTTATTATTTTATTCGGGGGTGGAAGATAGATTTGCCTTACAGCTTGCTTCGATAGCCATTGTTTAACCACGTTTGCTGACAAGCCAGTCTTTTCTACTAGTTTATTAACTGCCGTCATCCCTTTCCAATATCCGGATTGAGAATAATATAATCTAGACAAACGCGAAGTCATATTTTATTTAGATTTATATTTTTGTTTAACGAGGTAATAAACTACTGTTATTCCAAACACAATTAAAATTAATTCTCCGGTCTCTGACATTGTAGATGCAATGTTAGGTGTGTAGTAATCAGATAACACTGGCTGCTTTAATGAAGGTAGTGTTGTGCCAGTTAATAAATAATATTGGTGCAAAGCTTCATCAACGTCTTCGAATGTTTTATCTGCATGGCCTTCTTCTTTCAATCTTTTATTAACAAAATCAAGCTGCATTAGTCTGTTTTTCTCGTATTCGGCCTGATCTTGTTGTAATTTTTCCATTGCTAAGTTATGCCGTTTTGATTCTTCTTTACTGTCCAGTTTTGAAAACAAATAATTTGATCCTGAAAAGGCTAAGGCATTTACAGCAGCAGAACCAAGCACCATTGCAGCACCAGCCATTTTTTAATTTATTTTTTTATTTTATTTGTATTTAAAATGAATTGTGATGACTTGTTAACGCAAGAAGCTATTAATGTTACAGTTACAGGGGTTGACAATGAGAAAAGAGACAGGCTGGTTGCATTAGTAGCTTCCGGAAAGTCAAAGTATTATCTCGGTGTTGACTTAACACCTAAACAAGTGCAAAGACTGAGGCCAGAAGACATCATTATATTACATAATAAATATGATAAAGTTCTCGGCGCTTTAATGGTTAAAAGTTTAGGGCGTTCGATTGTGAAGTTATATACCAAAGCTGTGTCGACCTTTGTTACTTTAGATTGTGAGAATGATTTATTTGATGATTTGATTAAAGATCCAGTTATTGTTAATGGGAT
The DNA here is from genome assembly GCA_036898135.1 of Oncomelania hupensis. NCBI lineage: Eukaryota > Metazoa > Mollusca > Gastropoda > Littorinimorpha > Pomatiopsidae > Oncomelania > Oncomelania hupensis. Next base: position 4,439,804 of record CM072517.1, read on the forward strand.
TAGTGAGGCATCAAGAAATTTGTATTATAAGTTTGGAAGCTTGTTGACCCCATTTTCAGCCGGGCTAATTACTTTTCAACACATAAATTTCTCTGCTATTAAAAATGGACTCTTCCAATCCGGAGATGGAGAAGGAGACGGAGGTGAAGAATTCAGAGAATCAACAGAACCCAGTGACAGTCACTAAACAAAAGAGCCTAGGAAGAATTGCAGCTGGAAAGAAGTTAGCAGAATTTAACAAGTTACATAGATGGAACAAACAAACAAAAGCAAACATATTAACAAAAAAGGAATCACCAAAAGAAGAAACAATAATGCAACAAACATTAACAACAAATAAAGAAGAACCAATACAACCAATACAACCAGTACAATCTTCAAATAACATATATTATTTATGTATAGCCGGTGTAGTGGGTGCAAGTGGGTACATAATATATAAATACCGCCAAGGAAAAAATAAACAGAAACCCCCAAAACCACTTGTAGAAAAAGAAATTGAATTATCTCCATCATTGAAGCCATCATTAGATGTGTTTTCAATGCAGTAATAATTTATTATTATTTTTTTATTATATATAAAAAATGAGTGTACCATATGAACAAACAATTGTAAATCTTGGATACCATAGTGTTGTCTTAGTGGGCTTAAATACAGCTTATGCTATGATTGCAAAATCTCTTTTAAAAATGAAGCCTATTGAATTAGGAAAAATGGATCTTTCAGATGCTGGTAAACTGGTTGGTATCTTTTCATTATCGTTATTTACTCGGGACTATCTTGTTAAACAAAAGATCATTCCAGCAGATATTAATGTGTAATGTTATACAACCATAATGTAGAAGGGTTGTAATTTTTTTTTGTTTTAACCAAAGACGCAAGATATACGAATATGTATTATATTTAGCAAATTACGGATTCCCAGAGTGCTTTGGAGCGCTTTTTAAAAAGCTCATAAAACAGCCATAAATTGCAATAAAAGGCCTCCTTTAGTAACTCTATGAGCTTTGGCGCACAGAGCCCATTATTGCTATCTCTATTTCACACACATAATTCAACAATAATATAAATACATCACGATGAAACAAAAGTATGTTCATTTACCTTTTTGACAAAGTCAGGTCGTGGCTAACTTGATTGAATTCTAATTTCAACAAGTCCTGCTTCCTAAGTCTGCTCAGGAGAGCGATTTCTGCTAGAGTGTAACTGTGTACTGCTCGGCATTTGAATCTAGACTGACTCTTCTACCTCTCTGCTTAAATCGGCCAGAACTGCCTCTACCTACTCTAGCTGTGTTCTCATTGGCCAGAAAATCTGACTGGATGTAAAACCGAAGCTCTATAACGTCAGCTGCGATGATGTCACTAACTGTGCGGGAGTCAAGCTACAACTGTGTTGCACTGACTAAGCAAGGCAACGCTTACTGTGCTGTGTATAACGGCTTCTTGTTACATAATATAGTATGTAATTGAGGCCTACGAAAGACGAGACTTCCCAGCCTGTGGTTTCACATAGTCCTGCCAGCATTCGTTCGTAAAACATCGGATAGCTTTGCTCGACTCGGAGAGCTTCGTTCGACTTCAGTAATTGCCTTTTTCGGCGAATGACTGGAACTAGGTTGGAAGAAACAAGTTCGCTTCCGGGCATTGACCTTCTATCCAGTTCTCCTTTGCTGTGTGCATGCCTTATCGGATGTCATTGTTGATTTTTCGTTAGGCATCAGTTCCCAGTGAGGTGTTCCTTTTTCTTTTTTTATCTCTCTTCGTTTATCTCACAGGTCCAAGAGGTCATTATTATTTTTATTTATTTATTTATTTATTTATTTATTTTTTTATTTATTATTATTATTATTATTATTATTATTATTATTATTATTATTATTATTATTATTATTATTATTATTATTATTATCGTCATCATCATCATCATCATCGTCATCATCATCATCATCATCATCATCATCATCATCATCATCATCATCATCACCGTCATCATCATTATAAACATCAATCAATCATCTTTATCAATGACGTGTAAAACTTACTATGAGGACATATCAACCCAGAGACTGTCTTCCTGTAAGGGAGGAAACATGGTAACAAATCAGTTCGTAAAAAAACGTCACATTTTTATTTATTAATTTAATTTAATTTAAATAATTAAATGTAAGTAAGTAAGTCAGTAAGCATGTATGTAAGTATGCATGTAAGTAAGTAAGTACGTAAGTAAGTATGTATATAAGTAAGTAAGTGAGCATGTATGTAAATAAGTATGTATGTAAGTACGTAAGGAAGTATATATATTGGCTCCATTGGCTCAAAGTTTTTGCAAGGATACAATATAAGGTTGCATGCATGTGCTACAATGCACTATCAAACAACACCCCTCGGTATCTGTCAGACCTCCTCCATATCTACACACCTTCAAGATCTCTCCGCTCTGGTAATGACACCATGAAACTAAAACCTCAAGCATTTAAAAACAAATCATGTGGTGAGAGATCATTTTCTTTTCAAGGACCATTGATATGGACTAGCCTCCCAGCCGATGTACGCCATGCGACATCCTATCTTTTAAGAAAAAGTTGAAGACATACCTTTTTACTGCCACATACAATTAAAAGGCTTTTTTTTTTAAAAATATTGCTGCTATTTGTGTGTGTGTGTGTGTCTGTGCGGTACACATGATGTGTGTGGGTGTATGTGTGCGCTTTGATCTCTGCGAGGGAAAGCGCCTTATAAATAAAGAAATAAATTAATAATAATAATAATATAATAATAATAATAATAATAATAATAATAATAATAATAATAATAATAATATGTTAGTGAGCATGTATGTAAGTAAGTAAGTATGCATGTAAGTAAGTAAGTACGTAAGTAAGTATGTATATAAGTAAGTAAGTGAGCATGTATGTAAGTATGCATGTAAGTAAGTAAGTACGTAAGTAAGTATGTATATAAGTAAGTAAGTGAGCATGTATGTAAATATGCATGTAAGTAAGTAAGTACGTAAGTAAGTATGTATATAAGTAAGTAAGTGAGCATGTATGTAAGTATGCATGTAAGTAAGTAAGTACGTAAGTAAGTATGTATATAAGTAAGTAAGTGAGCATGTATGTAAATAAGTATGTATGTAAGTACGTAAGGAAGTATATATAGGCTATGTTAGTGAGTATGTATGTAAGTAAGTAAGTACGTATGTAAGTAAGTAAGTTTGTAGGTATGTTAGTAAGTAAGTATGTAAGTAAGTAAGGAAATAAGGAAATAAGTATGTAAGTAAGTAAGTAAGTAAGTAAGAATGTATTTAAGTAAGCATGTAAGTATGTATGTAAATATGTGCGTAATTAAGTATGCAAATAAGTAAATAAGTAAGTAAGTAAATAAATAAGTAAATAAGTAAGTATTTAAATAAGTATGTAAATATGTAAGTAAGTAATTAAGTAAATATGTAAATAAGTGAGAAAGTAAGTAAGTAAATAAGTAAGTATGTATATAAGTAGGTAAGTAAGTCAGTAAGCACGTAAGTAAGTGTATATATATGTTATTGAGTATGTATGTAAGTAAGTACGTATGTAAGTAAGTATGTAAGAAATTATGTAAGTAAGTTTGTAGGTAAGTAAGTAAGTATGTATGTATGTAAGTAAATAAGGAAATAAGTAAGTAAGTAAGTAAATAAGTATGTATGTAAGTAAGCATGTAAGTATGAATGTAAGTATGTGCGTAATTAAGTATGCAAATAAGTAAATAAGTAAGGAAGTAAGTAAATAAGTAAGTAAATAAATACGTATGTAAGTAAGTATGTAAATATGTAAGTAAGTACGTAATTAGGTAAGTATGTAAATAAGTAAGAAAGTAAGTAAATAAGTAAGTAAGTATCTAAGTAATTATGTAAGTAAGTGTGTAAGTAAGTAAGTAAGTAAGTAAGTAAGTAAGTAAGTAAGTAAGTACGTAAGTAAGTATATATATAAGTAATACTTTGTTTTCAGAGTTTCAATCCCTCCCCTCAGGTCGCCGGTATGTTGTACCAATGGCTAAGAAAAACAAGTTTAAAAGATCCTTCATCCCCCAAGCAGTTTCACTTTTGAATTCCAAAGCCCAATTATCCAGCATCTAAATAAATGTACAACTTTTAGTTCTGAGTGTGGGTGTGGATTGGTGGTGGGTGGAGGGAATAGTGTGTGCCAATGTAGAATGTGTGTGTGTGTGGGAGTGGGGGATTAGTGAGGGGTGTGGATCATCATAAATGTCATGAAGGCTTGGATGTAATTTGCTGAGTGATGACATTCTTAATTAGTAGATTGAACTTGTTCTAGTCACATAATACATGTATGTATCTTGTTATTTTAATGATCCTAACCATTGTTATGGTACTCTTAAATGTAATCTAGTTATGAGATAGGCAACCTGGTCAGTTGTGTCTTTGCTGCGTTTCTTTTTTATTTAAAAAATTCTAATGTTCTAAGCATGTTTTTACTGCATTGTATTATGTAATTGATTGTTGACTGTCTATGTATAGGTAAATGTAGAATGTTCTAGTCATGCCTCTACCTTTTAAGCACTGCCATTTTAATCATGTTTAGGCCGCGATATGTATAGTTTATGACAACATTTAACTTGTGCTGTCATTAGGTTATTGTGTGTGTGGGTGTGAGTGCGTGTGCTTTTTCTGCATGAATGTAAAATTATTAGTTATTAGTGATGTGGAATAAAGTAAGTAAGTATTTAAGTATGTAAGAAAGTAAGTAAAGTATGTGTTTAATGTTATTTTCTCTCTCTCTCTCTCTCTCTCTCTCTCTCTTTCTTTCTTTCTCTCTCGTGTTTGTGTGTGTGTATGTTGGTGATTGACTCTTTAGGACTAGTTCACATGAAGTTTATGTCAGGACTGCAGCTCATTAGACTATGACGGCTGTAGAAAAAAACGTTTGCTCGGTACCTATCAACTTGTGTCATAATGGTCATAGGTACCTATATCAACCAGTGTCATGATGGTCATAGGTACCTATCAACCAGTGTCATGATGGGCATAGGTACCTATCAACCAGTGTCATGATGGTCATAGGTACCTATCAAACACTGTCATGATGGTCATAGGTACCTATCAACCACTTTCATGATGGTCATAGGTACCTATCAACCAGTGTCATGATGGTCATAGGTACCTATCAACCAGTGTCATGATGGTCATAGGTACCTATCAACCACTGTCATGATGGTCATAGGTACCTATCAACCACTGTCATGATGGTCATAGGTACCTATCAACCACTGTCATGATGGTCATAGATACATGATTCAGAATATCAAATCTCTTTCCATTTAAATTACATTAAAAAAAAATTAAACACACTCACATTTCAATAACATTATTACCACCAAAACGGTAAACTTTAAAGTTGTAATAAACTCAGCACATTTCGTCAATGACACTACTCCCATCCTGACCATTCTCCTCTCTGACCCCCTTGCACAGTCCATCATGACCTATCAACCAGTGTCATGATGGAAATGTGAGAGTGTTTAATTTTTTAAAATGTAATTTAAATGGAAAGAGATTTTATATTCTGAATCAGAATCAGAATCTATTTTGTCCCATCAGGCAGGATATTTTATATGAATTGCTATTGATGACAGAGCAGAAGTTGATAATAACAATAAAGTATTGTACAGCGGCTATTGCTACGTAACTTTACTAAGTATTATTATGTGTGCGTGCTCAGTAATTGTGTGTGTGCGTGCTTAATAATTATGTATGTGTGTGCCTGCTCAGTAATTTTTGGGTGAGTTTGTGAGAGAGAGAGAAAGACAGAGAGAAAGTATTTGTGTGTAAGTAAATATCTGTTGTGACCTAAAATAGCACACAAGTCATGGAGCCTCGTAGCAATAAATAAGGCTTAGAATAAAGTTGAACTTACCACAGAAAAACAACGCCACAAAGAACGCTCACAAACAGCAGTTTCCTCCACATCTTGTTAGCCTTTCTACACAAAGGAAACCAACCATTGCAAACGTAATTAGTACAAATCAAAAATCTAATTTAACACATGCATGCACCGCACGCACACACACACACAAACACACCAAACAATTGCCAATTCAATAACATTGAAAATCTTATTTAAAGTCTCTTCGCGTACATGTGATTTTGGACCACTTTATTCTGACGCATGGACATACTACCATACAAGAACATTAACAAAATAATAATAAAGCTGAATGTCGACCATAAATACTAACGTTATTACAAAAGTTTACCAACTGCGGACATGTATATTATACGGACTATATGTAGTATTGCAGGACTATGCAATAAGATGTCAATGTCTTCTGAATACCAACATTGATGTTCTTTTCTTCATAACTTGGGGACAAAATAGGACAATCATATAAAACATGTTTAATAGATATTGGGTGTAAACAAGTACACAAAATGAATGTAGCACAAAATAATTAATTACACAGCAGATGAAAACAAACTGACATATAAAGGCCCTACTGCACTATCGTATGTCGTCTCTTGTTACCGCAAAATATACCGAAATTTAGTTATATCAGTTTAGTTAAATGTATTTCCAGATACACATGCGTAGTCGATAGAATAGTTTATCCTAACGACGATGTTGTAACTGGGCTTTATCTTAACGACGATGTTGTAACTGGGCTTTATCCTAACGACGGTGTTGTAACTGATCTTTATCTTAACGACGATGTTGTAACTGGGCTTTATCTTAACGACGGTGTTGTAACTGGTCTTTATCTTAACGACGGTGTTGTAACTGGGCTTTATCTTAACGACGGTGTTGTAACTGGGCTTTATCCTAACGACGGTGTTGTAACTGGGCTTTATCTTAACGACGATGTTGTAACTGGGCTTTATCCTAACGACGGTGTTGTAACTGATCTTTATCTTAACGACGATGTTGTAACTGGGCTTTATCTTAACGACGATGTTGTAACTGGGCTTTATCCTAACGACGGTGTTGTAACTGGGCTTTATCCTAACGACGATGTTGTAACTGGGCTTTATGTTAACGACGATGTTGTAACTGGGCTTTATCCTAACGACGGTGTTGTAACTGGGCTTTATCTTAACGACGGTGTTGTAACTGGGCTTTATCCTAAGGACGATGTTGTAACTGGGCTTTATCCTAAGGACGGTGTTGTAACTGGGCTTTATCCTAAGGACGATGTTGTAACTGGGCTTTATCCTAGGACTATGTTGTAACTAGGCTTTATCTTAACGACGATGTTGTAACTGGGCTTTATCCTAACGACGGTGTTGTAACTGGGCTTTATCCTAAAGACGATGTTGTAACTGGGCTTTATCCTAACGACGGTGTTTTAACTGGGCTTTATCCTAAGGACGATGTTGTAACTGGGCTTTATCCTAAGGACGGTGTTGTAACTGGGCTTTATCCTAAGGACGGTGTTGTAACTGGGCTTTATCCTAAGGACGATGTTGTAACTAGGCTTTATCTTAACGACGATGTTGTAACTGGGCTTTATCCTAACGACGGTGTTGTAACTGGGCTTTATCCTAACGACGGTGTTGTAACTGGGCTTTATCTTAACGACGATGTTGTAACTGGGCTTTACCCTAAGGACGGTGTTGTAACTGGGCTTTATCTTAACGATGCAAAAGAAAAACGTGGAATGATGGGCCACGATCGGAACTATCGGCAAGCAAAACATCAAAATCGAATCAGGCAATTTTTAGACACGCTGCTCAAAGCATGTTTAGAAAATGGAAAAGCACAATAACCTTGATCTTTGAGAAAGTACAGATACGAACGATCCCACATGCTTAGCAACAGTTAAAGTACACACAAAGTAAAAATGATGAATTTGGGCTCAGTTATTCTGGAGATAAGGTAAGGATTGAACTGTTTTCAACAAAAAAGGACAAATTCGGAGTGAGCTTGACTGTCCGACAACGAGACAGCTACTGAAGGGCAACACATGATAGCCACTCTCCATCTGCAATTTATTAAACGTAACACACCCTCTCTCTCTACACTCAAATCCACCACACCCCTGTCTCTCCCACCCTCTCCTTCCAACCTCCCGATTCCCTCCTGATTCCCTTCCGATTCCCTCCTGATTCAAGGTATTTCCACAAAAGATATGTCTACAAATACAAAACCAAAATCTGTATGTATTGTATAATAGGGATTGTTTTCCATTGTCGAATCATATACAGGCACTTTCAATCTCGGTCTTAGTTTCAAGTACTCCACTTGTAACCCATTATTGCCACTCAGGACTTATTATTAACAAACTGACACAGCCTATCTTTCTACTCTCGACACCTTCCGCTTTCTCTCTGTCTCTCTCTCTTTTTCTCTCTAAGCTATATGTATGTTTTGTTGGTCTAAAAAAAGCGTTCGATTCTGTTCAGCGAGAACCACTATTTGATGTTTTATTACGTCATGGATTGAGAGGAAAATTCATGAACGCAGTTGTAGCAATATATAGTTCAGTTTTGTCATGCGTGCGTATAGAAGATAAACTAACTGACTTTTTTGATTGTCCAGTTGGCCTAAGGCAAGGATGTGCATTAAGCCCGGAAATGTTTTCGCTATTTATAAACGAAATTGCATCAGCTGTGGAGGGAGGTGGTATGCACGGCAATCAGTTCTTGCCAGGCTTGGTTGAATTGTATTTATTGCTGTTTGCAGACGACATAGCACTTCTCTCTGACACCGCAATCGGCCTACAAAACCAATTTAATATTTTAAATAATGCATGTAAAAATCTAAGCTTGAATATAAATATTGATAAAACAAAAGTCATGATTTTTCTTAAAGGTGGGTTCCTGGGGAAAAACGAAAAATGGTATTTGGATCAAAAACTGCTGGAAGTAGTGAATGAATACAATTATTTGGGTTTTGTGTTCACAACAAAGATGAGTCTAAACAGAGGCGTGGGTGCGCTTGCGGTGAAGGGGAGACGTGCATGCATCGACTGTGCTAGATATGTCAACAAATTGAGCGATATTTCAAAACATTGTTTCTTTAAAATTTTTGACACTCAAGTTCAACCTGTTGTACTCTATGCTGCAGAAATGTGGGGCCTTCATCGGCTTGATAATGTTGAAAAGGTTCACACCCTTGCTTGTAAAAGATTTTTGAATGTACCCTTAAGAGTTCCGAACAAATTTGTTTACGGGGAAACGGGTCGATACCCATTGCATGTTAACAGTGCCGTCAGATGTATAAAGTACTGGTTGAAGCTCTTGACCTTTGATGTGTATAGACTTCCAAAACAAGCTTACCTAATGCTACGAAATTTGGACGACAGAGGGAAAAAATGCTGGGTAACTAAGGTAAAGGACACTTTATTTTCATTAGGCTTTGGTCATGTTTGGTTACAACAAAGTGTAGGGTGTGCAAAAGCATTTGTTTCATTATTCAAACAGAGAATGAAAGATATCTATGTACAAGAATGGAATGGTTCTGTGACCTGTAAAGAAATATTTAGAGACTATAAATTATTTAAGAACATATTTGAAAGTGAAAGATATTTTGACTACATAGATTTTAAATGTTTTCGTGATTGTCTGGTTAAGTTAAGGCTTGGTGTCCTACCCATTGGTGCATCTGTTTTTCGAAAAACGTTTGGCAATCACATGAACGATAATAAGTGTAAACTTTGCAGAATAGAAGAAAACGAGGATCATATTTTATTTGTGTGTCCATTATACACCAATTTAAGACAGAAATATCTTAATGTAAGGCATCAGTCGTACATTAATACATACGTAATGGATCTGTGTCAGACAATCGCAAACTTGGTGTTTTCTTATTCAATGCAATGAAGATCAGACAGGGGTTTGTGGAATGCCTTGAAAATATTGTTTAATGTGTAGAACGAGTCTGCTTTATATTCAGTGCTTCTTACGTTATTAATACGTTGTGGTACAATTGTTTATAATGTTTACGGACCCAAACTAGGGGCCGGTGGCCTATAGTCATTAAACTTTGTTCTTGTTCTTGTTCTCTCTCTCTCTCTCTCTCTCTCTCTCTCTCTCTCTCTCTCTCTCTCTCTCTCTCTCTCTCTCTCTCTCTCTCTCTCTCTCTCTCTCCCTCTCTCTCTCTCTCTCCCTCATCTTTTGTTGTGTTATTATTACTAATGTGGACGTATTTGTAAAGAGAATTCAACATACGGAAGGCAGTTGTTGAGAACCATTTTTTATTCCTTCTCTTACGTCATCTAAACGTCATCTAAATGAGTCATGCATTTCATAGGCGCATGCTATTATACAACACCTCCCTTTCTTAGCTATTGAGAATATCAGTTTTGAATTCTTTGATGAAAGGACAGTTATTAAACCTTTAGTTTTATTTTTTGTTTCTGTTTCTAAAGGCTTTCTTATTTTTAGTTTTTGTCTTATCTAATGTCTGCAAAGCGTCCAGCAACTTTTAGCTAAACTTAAACATCTTAACACTCAACAATAAAACACTGCTAAACACAGCTTTCGAGCAATGGTTATACTGGAACATCTTGCTTCCTGCATAGCGTCTTTATTTGATTGCTTGGATCTCACTTGATGTTATCAAGTCAAGTTGGATGAAGCTAAACTCATCATTGCTTGTAAGCCAGTTCTAAATTTTTGTTCAATAATAATTGAAACTCAAATGTCCTACTACGTTACCTAAGTAGTAAATATAACCATGCCTACTTCAGGTCGCATTGCCTAACTTATAAGTCTGGGTATCTTTCTGGTTTCACCACACGGCGGCCTGAACGAGTAAAATACGGTTGTCCTACTGGAGAAGACGATGGCATCGGTCTCGGCAGACTCGGACTCGGTATCGGACTCGATGTTGGACTCGATGGCGGACTCAGCTGTACAGGCGGCTGTTCTGTCGGTGATTGCTCTGTCTGTAACGACGCTTGTCTTGACTGCAACTGCGGTGCGCGCGAGGTCTTTACTGGATCGTTGTTCACAAAAGTCTCTCGGTTGCTAGCTGTCGCTGTGTCGGGTCTCAAATGTCGTCTATTACGTTGTAACTCTCCCTCGGCAGTTCTGATGATGTAGGATCTGGGTGCGCACTGCCGTATTACCGTACCAGGACGCTTCCAGGTCTTCTCTCCATCCTCCTTCACAAGGACGGGATCACTCTCGTGAAGCTCCTGCAGTGGCTTTGCTCGTTGATCAAAGTGCTTCTTCGTTTTATGCTTGTATCTTTCGTCACGCTGGCGTACATGCTCAGGGTCTACAGTACGAGGTGATAGAGTCTGTGGAAGGACTGGCAAGGTTGTTCTAAGTCGTCGGCCAAATGCCAGTTCAGCCGGGCTCACTCCCAGAGCTGGGATAGGTGTAGCGCGGTAGGTGAGAAGCGCTAAGACGTAATCTTTCTGTTTCAGGATGTCTTTCGCCGTCTTCACTGCACGCTCAGCCTCACCATTGGCTTGCGGATATCGAGGACTGGACGTCACGTGATTAAAATTCCATTCAAGAGAAAATTTCTTGAACTCTGATGATGAGAATTGTGGACCATTGTCGGACATGACAGTTTCTGGAATGCCATGTGTTGCAAAATTGTCCTTCATCTTGTTGATAACTGCTGTCGTTGACAGTGTACTCAGGGATGAGATGTCAATCCACCTGGAGTAATAGTCTACACTAATCAGATAGTGCTTTCCCTTGCATTCACAGAGGTCTGCTGCGACTCTTTGAAATGGTCGTTCTGGCAGTGGCGACACAAGAAGTGGTTGTCTCGGCTGTGATGGTTGCTTCTGGAGGCAAAATCTACAGGCTGAGACACGATTCTGAATGTCTTTGGATATTCGAGGCCACCAAACACATTGGTTTGCTCTTTCTCGGCACTTACTTATGCCCATGTGACCATCGTGGATTCTTTCCAGAATTTCTTTTCTCAATGAGTACGGGATTACTATGCGGCTACCCCGAACCAAGAGTCCGTCATGCACACTGAGTTCACTTCTGATAGCGAAGAAGTCTCGTGCTGCTAATTTTACATCCTGCTTGTAGTCTGGCCATCCGCTAGTCGTATACTCTATGGCATACTTGATGTTGACATCATCTTGTGAACACTTGCGAATCTCGGCAAGCTTGGCGTCGGACACTGGCCATGAGGATGAAATCATGCTGACGTAGTGTTCTACATCTTCTCGTAGCGGTGAATCATCACAGCTTGGTAGTGGACTTCTTGACAAAGTATCTGAGGTCATCATGTTTTTTCCAGGACAATACTCTGCAAACGGATTGAACCGCATCAGGCGCATTAGCATGCGTTGACATCTGAGTGGCGTCTCAGATAAGTCTCTGGAATTTATGAGTGGGACAAGTGGCTTGTGATCGGTTTGAAGTGTAAATCTTTCAAGACCCATCAAATATCGATCAAAGCGCTCGCATGCCCACACTGAAGCAAGGCACTCTTTTTCGATTTGTGCGTATCGCTGTTCTGCTTTTGACAGTGTTCTTGAGCAAAACGCAATCGGCCGCAATTTGCCGTCATGCTCTTGAAGAAGAACGCCTCCAAGACAATAGCTACTCGCGTCTGCGGAAACTGTCGTTGGCTTGGCTGGGTCAAAGTAGGCTAAGGTCGGTGCTGTGGTCAGCATCTCCTTGACCCGTTTGAACGCCTCTGCTTGAGCAGGTCCCCATGTCCATGCGTTCGCTTCAACCAGCAACTCGTTCAGTGGTCTCAGGGTCGTCGACAAGTTCGGTAAGTACCTTCCAAGGTAGTTTACCATGCCCAGGTATCTCCTCAGCTCGTTCAAGTCTGAAGGTTCTGCCAACTGCATAATGGCGCTGATCTTGCTCGGATCAGGTCGAACGCCTTGAGCACTGACGATGTGTCCTAGGAAAGTGATTTCACTCTTCCTGTACTCGCACTTTTCTTCATTCAGTTGAAGACCCACTGCCTTCAGTCTTTCGTGGACTTTTGTGAGTAAAGTTTCATGCTCTGCCTCAGTTTTGCTGTGACACAAAATGTCATCAAAGTAGCAGATCGCGTCTTCTATTTCCCCTAAGATTTCTATCATTGTCCTTTGGAAAATCTCCGGAGCGGATGAAATGCCAAAAGGAACTCTGGTGAAGAAGAAGCGACCAAACGGCGTGATGAACGTCGTCAACTTTGCTGTGGACATGTCCAGTGGAATCTGCCAAAATCCAGACATTGCGTCGAGTTTTGAAAAGACTGACGAACCTCGAAGTTGATGAATGATGTCATCTATTGTTGGGATGACGTAACGCTCACGTTCAACTGCTTGGTTCAACTTCTTCAAGTCCACGCAAATTCGAAGTTTTCCATTCGGTTTCACAACAGGCACCATCGGCGACACCCAGTCGGTCGGTTCGGTGACTTCTTCAATAACGCCTTCATCTTTCATGCGTTCTAGCTCTTTCTTCACTTTCTCATAAAGGGGTATAGGAACTCGCCTAGCTGTGGCAACGCTGTATGGAACAGTCCCTTCCTTCAGTTTGATCTTCACTGGTCTACACTGAACTGTATTGAAAGTAGTATCAACTCGTTTGACAAGGTTGAGTGCTGTCGCAGAACTCCTACAAAGCAAGCTATCGACCTCATTGCCGATGACGTAGACGATCGCGTCCACTTGGTTTAGGACAGTTTTGAAGTGCCCTAAAGTCTTCAGTTGTCCCACAGGACTGTGTAGGGTAATACGATGACATGGCGAAAGCTTTGGCTTACCAAGACGACGCCACGTAGACTTACTCACGACGTTAACGTCAGCACCTGTATCGATCTTGAAATCGATTAGCACTCCCTCTACTTCCAGTTTTATTCGCCACGGAGTATCGTTTGAATTCACTGCTCCAACGTAAAACTTCTCCGTGATGATGGAATCATGGCTCTCTCGCCTCTCTGTCTCTGTCTCAACTTCATGCAAGCTCTTGCCATGCTTGTTTCTGCACACTCGTGCAAAGTGTGAAAACTTGCCACATTTCGCACACTTCTTCCCCTTGGCAGGACATCTTCCTTTCATATGTGACGTGCCACACTTGCCACACGATGAAACATACTCTGTGTGTCTCTGCTCGCCTTTAGGTGAATGGGTTGAGTTGCTCTGACCTTGGAGCGAAATGTTTTTCTTGCTGTGATGACGACTTCCTTTCAGTCTGTCAACGTTGGCGCTTGCACTTGCACTTGATCCTTTCTGCTCTTCCAACTCTTGTTTGACTTGCTCGTGCTGTCTAGCCATGGAAATGGCGGTCTTGAGGGTCAGCTCAGACTGCAATTGTAGCTTTTCTGAAACCTCATGGTCTCTCAAGCCAAGCACTAACCTGTCTCTAATGGCGTCTTCCTTCTTCTCGAAGTTTGCGTGCTCAGAAAGCTCATATAGCGATCTGACGTATTGTTCAACCGTTTCCCCCACTTTTTGTTCTCGTTTGTAAAATATGGCTCGTACATGGATGATGTTCCTGGCTGGAATGAAGTATTCATCGAACTTCCCCAACACGATGTCAAACACTTGTTTTTGATCATCAGTTTCAAAGGTGAACTGTGAAAAAATCTTGTCAGCTTCAGCTCCCATTGCATATAAGAGAGAATTAACCTGGATTTCTCCATCTTCTTTGTTCAGCTTTGTTGCCAGGCGGAACCGTTGAAACCGTCCTCTCCAGGCTGGCCACGCACTTGAATCCAGAAAATCAAATTGTTGCGGTGGTTTGAACGCCATTTTCTTCTTCACAAATGTCACTAATATCACATAAAATTTGCTTCACTTCTTGACACCATCTTTTGTTGTGTTATTATTACTAATGTGGACGTATTTGTAAAGAGAATTCAACATACGGAAGGCAGTTGTTGAGAACCATTTTTTTATTCCTTCTCTTACGTCATCTAAACGTCATCTAAATGAGTCATGCATTTCATAGGCGCATGCTATTATACAACACCTCTCTCTCTCTCTCTCTCTCTCTCTCTCTCTCTCTCTCTCTCTCTCTCTCTCTCTCTCTCTCTCTCTCTCTCTCTCTTTCTCCCCTTTCTTTCCCTTTTCTCTCTTCTTGTCTGTGTGCATGATTGTTTGTCCGGTTCCTAATGACGTCCAATACTGTAATCGTTGTTATTGTATAGCGCCATTCCAGCGCAAGATCTGCTCAAGGCGCGAACCGACAC
>CM072517.1:4459913-4637413 GCA_036898135.1 Oncomelania hupensis
AAGGAAGTGGCCGAGAGACGGGAGTCAAATGCTCCGCTCGGCTACATGAAATATCAACAAAACAAGCCTACATTGCCAAATAATAATATCATAGGAAGTCCCAGTGACCATTTGGCAGAAAGCGTCCATCCAATTTTCCCAAAATGATCCAACAGACCTCACATACAAATGAAGAGTTTTGTCCCGGAAGAGGGACTGGCCTAGCACAGAAGATATTATAGTAGATTGATAGAACAGAATAGGAATGAGAAAGAACAAAGAAGAAAGACAGCGACAGTGGGAATTTAGAACACTAAATTTCCAGAAAATGGGGATACTATTAAGTGGGGATACAGAAACCCCTGGCACCCCCACAAGGGAGAGGTGGGGAGAGGGGATGTTCGTTTAACACTGGGAGAAAACATGGTTTGTGAGACAATGAAAGATTCTGATCCTCAACGACATTGCAACGTGCACGGAAAGCTTTATTACACACCATACAACCTAATTATGTAGGTACGTCAAACGGTTACTAGGCAAGCTCACGATTCTAAGTAGTAATAAAGCACTTTTTTGTTCTCAAGAACATGCCTTTTATGAACGACGCTTACAGCCAGCGCCTGGTGATACGACCACGCCTTGCCAAAGGCCTAACATTATTATAGTCTATTAAAAACATCAACATTACTCTCTGTCTGTTTGTCTGTCTTTGTCTTGTCTACTTTCTCTTCCCATCTCCCTCTCTTTCTATCTCTTTCTCTCTCATTCCCCCTCTTTCTAATTAGTCTTAAAAAAAAAGTTTCAAAGTTCCTCTCCGTCTCTGTCTGTCTGTCTGCTTCCTTCCCTCCCCACTATCTCTCTCTCTCCCTCTCTCTCTTTCTATCTCTCTCCCCTCATCATTTTGTACCTGTGCTCCGTGACGATGATGGTAAATGATGTTCTGTAGACCTATACTGTTACGCCACACCTTATGAAGCAAACCACAAAATAACGAATAGGTTCAAAATTGTAATAACACGTTCAGTTACTTATTTATGTGAGTGTGTTTGTGTGTGTGTGTGTGTGCGTGTGTGTGTGTGTGTGTGTGTGTGTGTGTGTGTGTGTGTTTGTGTGTGTGTGTGTGCGTGTTGTTTGTGTTTGTCGGCGTTTGAGTCACGCATGCATAAAAGAATGAACATTTTAACTATAGCATGTTATGACACCCTCTAATGATGGATTGTTTTGTTGGCTTTTTTAACGTTTGGTGATAAGCAACAGTTACGGTGATATTATATGGCGACGACGCTACTAAATAATCTCGTTAGCTTACTCCCGTGCTGCAAACTCAATTGGTGTTTTTTTGCCCGAAGTCCTATCCTATCCCGTAACTCTGAGATCGTCGGGACACCACAAATGATCGTTTAACCAGCGTATTCCATCTTTACCTGTCCTCAGCAACCCTCATGGCTTCTTTCAATGTCAAGCCAGTCCGTTCTCGAATATTGTCCTCCCACCTCTTTTTCGGTCTCCCTCTTCTTCTACCTCCTTGCACTGTGCCTCGCAGGACGGTCTTTGCAAGGCCTGATGATCTGGTGACGTGGCTTTACCATCGGAGTTTCCGTTTCTTCACCACTGTGAGCAGGTTATCGTGTTGTCCAATGGCTTGTGTGATGGTCTGTCGGACTTCGACGCTGGTGATGTGCTGGGTATAAGAAATGCCCAGAAGTCTTCTGTAGCACCTCATCTCCATGCTTTGTATTCTTCGTTGTAGATCTGCTGTGAGGGTCCATTTTTCGCAAGCATATAGAAAGATGGAGATGACAAGGGAACGCAGCAGCCTTACCTTGGAATGTAGACTGATGGTCTTGTCTTTCCAAATGGGCTTCAACCTTACCAGGGCAGCAGTTGTTTGAGCGATCGTGGAGAGGACTTCCTGGCGGGACCCATTGTCTCATGCAATGGCTTCTAAATATCTGAAGTTTGTGCCTGCTGTTTAAGTTCTTGTTCCTCTCCAGCCAATCCATCAATGTCATCCACAAAACGAGGGTTGGAGATTGATCTACCCCCTATGCTTACTGTGCCTTCGTGATCTGCAAGGGCATCTGACATGATGCGCTTTAGGAAGATGTTGAAGAGTGTTGGAGAGAGTAGGCATCCTTCCCGAAGTAGGCTTACTAAAATTCACAAAACAGCGAAAATACTTAATGTGTATGAATATATGTGTGTTTGTTGTGCACTGTGTTGTCCGTTGTGTGTATGTGTGTGTGTGTATGTGTGTGGGGGGTAAGGGAGCTTTGTGAGTGGTTTTTATGCGTGTATGTGGGTGCGTGTGTGTTGAACGGTATGTGGAACGGTTGAACAAGAAATAGAGAAGAAATAGGTAAAGACAGAGAGAGGAGAGAGAGAGAGAGACAGAGACAGAGAGAGACAGAGAAAGAGACAGAGAGAGAGAGAGGGAGAGACAGAGAAGTCAGGAAAAAAAGTTGTTTCATAGAACATATTGAACACAACATTCAAACAACAAATATGAATGCTATAATTTTAAATTTTTTTTTTTTTTTACTTTGTCGAGGTCTATGAGAGATTTTTACACATACAAATTACAAGATAATATTTCAACAGGACCGAGATGCCATTGATTACAACATTATACGTACATGTAACAGTTATATATTTTATGCTCCGCAGCAAGACAATTAGCAAAACCCATAAAGTCCGTGCCTAGTGTCGGAGAACTATAAAAGCTAGCTACACCCTCACCATCGCTGCACACATGTACGTGAAGTCCGCCTATGTAGCGAGCCGCAATACATGGTGCAGTGGTTAGGGCACTGCGAGGGCCTAGTATGAATAGCGATTTCCCTGCCTTCACACCATGTGTTTGAGTGACAGATGAGTGTTTGTTGTGTGTCGGAGAGAGTGTGTGAAACGTGTGAGCGTGTGGTTTGGTTACAGATCGCCGCGTTTTGAGCAGAGATAGATGTGTATTAGGTAAGTCTGCTGCGATCCCTTTTCATCTCCATTTTCCTATACGTTTGCAAAACATGGACTCTCACAGCAGATCTACAACGAAGAATATTAAGCGTGGAGATGAGGTGCTACAGAAGACTTATGGGCATTTCCTATACCCAGTACATCACCAACAACGACATCCGACAGACCATCACACAAGCCATTGGACAACACGATGACATACTCACAGTGGTGAAGAAAAAAACACCGATGGTATGGCCACATCACCAGAGCATCAGGCCTTGCAAAGACCATCCTGCAAGGCACAGTGCAAAAAGGCAGAAAAAGAGGGAGACAGAAAAAGAGGTGGGAGGACAACATTTGAGAATGGACTGAATTGACACTGAGCGAAGCCATGAGGGTTGCTGAGGACAGAGAAAGATGGAGTACGCTGGTTAAACGATCATCTGTGGTCCCCCTACGACCTTTGAGTTACGGGATAGTATAGGATAGGATGGATAGATGTGTATTTATTGTGTACGTGAGAATGTGTGAAACATGCAGAGCATGCGTGAAACCTGTGAAAATGTATTATGGTTACAGATTGCCGCGTTTTGAGCGGAGATAGATGTGTATTTATTGTGTATATGAGAATTTGTGAAACATGCAGAGCATGCGTGAAACATGTGAAATATATTATGGTTACAGATCGCCGCTCTTTGAGCCTGATTGGTGATTTGGGAAAAAGCGCGTAGATCTATATTCTATAGCGTTGGACTGGAGATAACCCAGTCAAAGTTCCAGCCTACTGCAGGCGTGGGGTGTAAACAAAGGACCAAGGTGCATTACTGCAGCTAAGTCCACTATAGTAAACATTGGGTCCGCGCTAGACTCCTAATTAATAGGTTACATGGTTACTTACATGTAAATGTTGTGATGACAGGCTATATCCACACCGTAGGCAAATGCTCTGGACCGTACAACTTGGCATCAGACTCAAAAGCGCCGTCTCTCGGCGCTGGCTCCCGCTACCTGCCCGCATCCGATGCGCTGATTGGTTGTTCCTTGTAGGGCGAGTCCTATCCTATCCTATCCTGTCCCGTAACCCGAAGGTCGTAGGGGCACCACAGATGATCGTTTAACCAGCATACTCCATCTTTCTCTGTCCTCGGCAGCCCTGATGGCCTCGCTCAGTGTCAAACCAGTCCATTCTCGAATGTTGTCCTCCCACCTCTTTTTTGGTCTCCCTCTTCTTCTACTTCCTTGCACTGTGCCTTGCAGAATAGTCTTTGCAAGGCCTGATGATCTGGTGACGTGGCCATACCATCGGAGTTTCCGTTTCTTCACCACTGTGAGCAGGTCATCGTGTTGTCCAATGGCTTGTGTGATGGTCTGTCGGACTTCGTCGTTGGTGATGTGTTGGGTATAGGAAATGATCAGAAGTCTTCTGTAGCACCTCATCTCCATGCTTTGTATTCTTCGTTGGAGATCTGCTGTGAGGGTCCATGCTTTGCAAGCATATAGGAAGATGGAGATGACAAGGGAGCGCAGCAGTCTTACTTTGGAATGTAGACTGATGGTCCTGTCTTTCCAAATGGGCTCCAACCTTGTCAGGGCAGCAGTTGTTTGTGCGATCCTGGAGAGGACTTCCTGTCGGGACCCATTGTTTGATACAATGGCTTCTAAATATTTGAAGCTATGCACTGTGTTGAGGGATTGGCCTTGGACTTTGATGTCCGTGTTGATGCCATTGGTGTTGTTGGTCATCATTTTGGTCTTCTTTGCACTTATTTCTATTCCATAGGCTCTGGAGGTGGTGTCAAGCCCCTGTACCAGCTGTTCAAGTTCTTGTTCCTCTCCAGCCAATCCATCAATGTCATCTGCAAAACGAAGATTGGAGATTGCTCTACCCCCAATGCTGACTGTGCCTTCATGGTCTGCAAGAGCATCTGACATGATGCGCTCTAGGAAGATGTTGAAGAGTGTTGGAGAAAGTAGGCATCCTTGGCGAATCCATCCTTGCCATTACTGACACTGTAGGGGAGGAAAGGGTCCATCCCCAGCGTAGAGCCATTTTCAGGTTGTGCCAGTTTCTCCACATTCTTCCCTCTTTTGAGAAGACTGTTGATGTGGGGAAGTCTTGGACTGACAGTTAGCCGCGCTGGAAGGGGTACAGCCAGCTATCCCTTCGAGCATGGCCCTAGGTCTGTGACGCAAGGGTCTGTTTTTCCTTGCGGGGTCTGTAGACAATCAAGAATGATCATCATGAATCTTTTGTAACACAATGGCATACATTGCATAACAATACTTGTCCGGGGAGGAAACTTGCCCTCTTTACCCCCACCCTCCCTCTCCTCCAGGCTGTCCATAGAGATATATAGGAGGTTTTAGCATCCCTATTATTCAAGGATTTTCTTTATTGGGGCGTACCAAAAACAAATCGTAGGGCGTTCTGCGATGTGAGCTCCAGGAGCTATGGTATGCCCTGATCAGTGGTCCTTGCGAAACTCGCGCTTACTTCCCTTATAGAATATGGTGCGCTGAAGGGCTGCCTTGCCATAAGATTGTATGGGGCATCATTTCCATCAGCAACCTTTCTTTAGACTTTAGATATAGTTCGAATCCCATCAACCTGTGACTATGACAGGTTTTGCACTTTCCCCATCGGAACACTGAAATAGGTCTGAGGAAACTTGCCAGCAGATCAACAACGAAGTCCAACAGACCATCACACAAGCCATTGGACAAACCATGACATGCTCACAGTGGTGAAGAAATGGAAACTCCGATGGTATGGCACTGTAACCAGAGCATCAGGTCTTGCAAAAAACCATCGTGCAAGACACGGTGCAAGGGAGACAGGAAAAGAGGTGGGAGGACAACATTTGAGAATGGACTGGCTTGACACTGAGCAAAGCCATGAGGGTTGCAGAAGACGGAAGGAAATGGAGTGTGCTGGTTAAACGATCATCTGTGATGCCCCAACGACTTTCGATTTACGGGATGGGATATTACGTCACATATGAAATAGGCCTATACAAATAGGAAACGACAGGGGCCCTTTATTTAACAGCTGAAAGAGGTCAGAGTTTGGTTTTGTTGCTCAGTACCTATTACCAAATGTACACGAGTGACTGCCAGTAAGTTTCGTGCACATTGCGTAATGTGTGCTGAAAATAAAACAATAACGAACAAAACACAAACTATTATTAGACAGCATTTATTTATTTATTTTATTGTATTCCTTTATTTGATTTCATTTTATTTCATGTCGATATTTATTTATTTAATATCTTTAGTATGCGGTCATATAGACCGGCAGAAACACACACACGCGTTCGCACATACACCTCCACGCACTCCCCCCCCCACCCCCCGCACACACACACACACACACACACACACACAAAGAGGAGTATAGTGTAATCGTCTACAGCGCTGCGAATAAAATAGCAGCTTTGGTTATTTGAAGTCACAGCATTGCAAGTGTTTTTGTACGCCGTTTTATTTTATTTATTTATTTTTTTTTTGGTGTGGGGGGTGGAGGGTGGGAGGTGGGGGGAGGAAACTGCATGTTTTAAAAAACAAAAAAACTTTAAAATCTTTAGAAAATATTTTGCGCTGGAAACTATTTTGTTATGTAATACTAAGTGATGAAAAACAAACTCTTATTCATCTACTAGTGGTTTTTGTACCCTGGCAAGCCAGGGTACACAGGTTGCTGTTTAAAATGTAGACAGAGAGACAACTGTTGTCTGCGAGTTTCATTTGGACGATGATACCTCCCCATATCCCCCTTGATACCTCACCATACCCCACCCCCCCCCTCTGATATCTCCCCGTCCCCCCCCCCCATGATGCCTCATCATACCCCCTTGATACCTCCCCGAACCCACTTGATACCTCCCCATAACCCCTTGATACCTTTCGTCCCCCCTTGTAACCTACCTGTACCCTCCTTGATACTTCCCCGTTGATCGTTTTGCAGGTATGGATGAAAGGAATCGACCATCACCATACCCCCTTATATATACCCGTATCCCCGTTATGCCTACCCATGCCCCTTTAAACCTACCCGTAGCCCCCTTTTACCTACACGTACCACCTCATCCCGATCCTTGATAATAATAATAATAATAATAATAATAATAATAATAATAATAATAATAATAATAATAATAATAATAATAATAATATTGAATAATACAAATAGAAATCATCAAAAACGCCAAGGTTTTAAAATAAAATTTGATATAAGATATTATAATTATAATAATAATAATTATTATTATTAGTTTATAAATAATAATAATAAAAATAATAATAATAATAATAATAATAATAATAATAATAATAATAATAATAATAATAATAATAATAATAATAATAACGTACCACTCCATCCCGATCCTTGGTAATAATAATAATAATAATAATAATAATAATAATAATAATAATAATAATAATAATAATAATAATAATAATAATAATAATAATAATAATAATAATAATGAATATAGAATAATACAAATAGAAATCATAAACACCAAGGTTTTAAAAGAAAATTTGATATAAGATATAATATTATAAATAATAATAATGATAATAATAATAATAATAATAATAATAATAATAATAATAATAATAATAGTAATAATAATAATAATAAAGGTAAAAAGCCTAAATTAAAAAGAAAAATGTCCATATTGTAGTGGGAAAAAAAAAACATTAAAAAAAATATGGCCCGCGACGGATTCGCACTTGGGTGGCCCTAACCGTTACGCGAAGGTGTTACCAACTGAGCTATCAATGCTTCGTACAAAAACAATAAATTTTTTGGTCTATATGGGAAAACATGCTGAAACCTCAATTTGATTTTTAATGGAAGCGCGCGGAATGAGGCTATTGCAGTTTGTGGACATTTTGTTTATTTATTTATCTCAGAAACGGTTAAACGTTCGGTAAGGAAATGTCGGCTATAACGATTTCGCTGGTTTTGAGCACACAACAGGCCGATTCCCAGCGGCCAGCACCTGCCCAGATCAGCGTCCATACCGGACAAACTTTATAGTAGTGGCGAAGAAGGACTTCCGGCTAAGCAATATATAGATGGTTCCCTTCATTATTTGCGCTAGGCAACAGAATGGCCGGATTCTTTCACGCATTGCCAAAGCGACACGTGGTAAAAGTGGCACAATGGCTGCGCCGTGTGTTTTCATGGTCGGTACCTATTACCATGTGTTCACAATTGTCGATTACGATTTTGTGGACTCTGTGTAATACATGCTGTGCCTTGAATTCTGACGCCTCTCCACCACCAGGCGGGCATCCAAGAAGTAAAGTAAGCTTATTAGTTGATAGAACAGAGACCCTGTGAGTGTCCCATCTCGACAATACGCAGTCCTGACTCCCGAGTGCCTCGAAAAACCCCGTGTGTCGCGAGGTTTCGCGGATTTATACGTAATATTACAGACCCCTATTCCTGGCTAACCTATATATATACCGTGACCAACATCGACACCTGGGGATGCCCACGCAATGAAGAACGGAAGTTTTAAAAATAACAAATCATTTCACGCGCCACTCTCCGCGCGCCCCTGTCCCCATCAAACGTTTTGACCTGAGCAGATCCAAACACGTCAATCCTTTAGCCACGTGCAGTCGGCGTTTCAAAGCCACAATTTTGATTCATGTGACCTATCCTATCCTATCCTATCCTATCCCATAACCCGAAGGTCGTAGGGGCACCACAGATGATCGTTTAACCAGCATACTCCATCTTTTTCTGTCCTCAGCAGCCCTCATGGCTTCGCTCAGTGTCAAACCAGTCCATTCTCGAATGTTGTCCTCCCACCTCTTTTTCGGTCTCCCCCTTCTTCTACCTCCTTGCACTGTGCCTTGCAGAATGGTCTTTGCAAGGTCTGATGATCTGGTGACGTGGCCATACCATCGGAGTTTCCGTTTCTTCACCACTGTGAGCAGGTCATCGTGTTGTCCAATGGCTTGTGTGATGGTCTGTCGGACTTCGTCGTTGGTGATGTGTTGGGTATAGGAAATGCCCAGAAGTCTTCTGTAGCACCTCATCTCCATGCTTTGTATTCTTCGTTGGAGATCTGCTGTGAGATTCCATGCTTCGCAAGCATATAGGAAGATGGAGATGACCAGAGAGCGCAGCAGTCTTACTTTGGAATGTAGACTGATGGTTCTGTCTTTCCAAATGGGCTTCAACCTTGTCAGGGCAGCAGTTGTTTGTGCGATCCTGGAGAGGACTTCCTGTCGAGACCCCTTGTCTGACACAATGGCTCCTAAATATTTGAAGCTGTGCACTGTGTTGAGGGATTGGCCTTGTACTTTGATGTCCGTGTTGATGCCATTGGTGTTGTTGGTCATCATTTTGGTCTTCTCTGCACTTATTTCCATTCCATAAGCTCTGGAGGTGGTGTCAAGCCTCTGTACAAGCTGTTCATGTTCTTGTTCCTCTCCAGCCAATCCATCAATGTCATCCGCAAAACGAAGATTGGAGATTGCTCTGCCCCCTATGCTGACTGTGCCTTCGTGATCTGCAAGAGCATCTGACATGATGCGCTCTAGGAAGATGTTGAAGAGTGTTGGAGAGAGTAGGCATCCTTGACGCACACCGATTGTTGTTCTGAACCAGTTCCCGATGACTCTGTTATGGAGGACTGCACTGGTAGCCTTGTCATACAGGCTTTTGATGACTTCAATAATTTTCGGGCTGATGTTGTACACTTTCATGGTTGCCCATAGAGCTGCATGCCAGACTCGGTCAAATGCCTTCTTGAAGTCTATGAACACATGATATAGATGTTGTTGGTGCTGTAGGTATTTCTCACAGATTATTCTGAGGTTGAAAATCTGTTCAGTGGTACTTCGCCCTGCCATGAATCCTGCTTGTTCTTCAGCTATGATTTGTTCAGCTTGTGGTTTCAACCTGTTGAGTATTATTTTCAGGAGGACCTTGCTGGGATGGCTGATGAGGCTGATGGTGCGGTAATTTTCACACTCCTGAAGGTTACCGTTTTTGGGAAGAGTGATGACAAGCGACTGGGTCCATGGTGTAGGCCATTCCCCACTCTGCCAGATCTTGTTACAGATAATGGTGAGAGCATCAGTCATCGCTTCTCCTCCTGCTTGTAGCAGTTCCGCTGGTATGTTGTCCACTCCCGCTGACTTCCCTTTCTTCAGCGATTGCACTGCTGCCTCAACTTCTTCCCGGAGAATTGGGAGGATTTCTTCTTCTTCTCTGCTCTCGGGACATGCTAGAACTGATGGGTCTCCATTTGGTGTATGGTTGTAAAGGTCAGAGCAGTACTCTGTCCATCTGTCCAAGACTTCTTGTTCTTCTGTAAGGCAAATGCCAGACTTGCTTTGGATAGTGGAGACTTTGGGCTGTTTAACACTTGTCAGCCGCTTCACAGTCTGGTAGGCCTTCTTGCTGTTGTTCTTGTTCAGATTGTTCTCTATTTCCTGGCATTGATCTTCTATCCAGTTCTCCTTTGCTGTGCGCATGCCTTTTCGGATGTCATTGTTGATTTTTCGGTAGACATCAGCTCCCTGTGAGGTGTTCTTTTTCTTTTTTAACTCTCTTCGTTTATCACACAGATCCAAAAGTTCAGGTGTGATCCACGGCTTCTTCTTTGGTCGGTGCTTGCCAAGGATCTCAGTGGCGGCATCTGTTACAGCTGAGTTGAAGGTATTGGTCATGGTGTTGACATCTACTTCGCCTGCCCCCAAAATAAGCAGTGGTGCAAATTTCCCTCCAATTGTGGCCTGAAATATTTTTGCCACCTCCGGGTCTTGCAGTTTGTCCAGGTCGAACTTCAGCCTAGTGCACTTTGCTGTATTTACTCTCTTCAAATGGAGCCGGAAAGACATCATCACGAGATCGTGGTCACTTCCAATGTCTGCTCCTGGAAAAGTGCGTGTCCTGCCAATGTTGATGCTTGATCTGAAGCGTTTCTTGACCATGATGTAGTCGATCTGGTTGTGATGTTCCCCGCCGGGACTGTGCCATGTCCGTCGTCTGGATTTTTTGTGGAGACCAAGCGTGTTTGCCAGTACCAGATTGTTGTATCTGGCAAACTCCAATAGCCTCAGACCCCTGTCATTTGTCTCGTTGTTGCAGCGGGGTCCGCATGTGTCTCCCCAGTTGTGGTGCGCATCTTGGCCAACCTTGGCATTCCAGTCGCCTTGCACTATGACTATGTCCTTCTTCGGCACTTGGTCAAGGACCGCCTGTATATTTTCATAAAAATCCTCCACTTCGCTGTCTTCATAGTCTGATGTTGGGGCATAGGCCTGGATGATAGTAATGTTGAAAGGGGTTGCTCTCAGACGGATGGTAATGAGTCTACTGGAGACTGGGCGGCAACCCATGACAGTGGCTAGAATGTTCTTGTGGACCAAGAATCCAACGCCGTGTTCGTGCCTGTCATCTCTACCGCTGTATATTGTTTTTACATCACAAAATTAGACATACTTCATACTACAACCTTTTCATTCAACTTAAACACATTTCTTACCAAAAATGAACATAGACATCCTCTCATTCTTTGTATCCCTGACAGAGTATAAAAGAGAAAAAAACACATAGCCCTGCTTACCGGCCCGTGAACTTTCTTTTTACACGCGAATTTTTTTTACACTTGGCGTACCCAATTATCCACATACAGATGAAGCCCCAAC
This sequence comes from Oncomelania hupensis, assembly GCA_036898135.1. Lineage (NCBI taxonomy): Eukaryota > Metazoa > Mollusca > Gastropoda > Littorinimorpha > Pomatiopsidae > Oncomelania > Oncomelania hupensis. The sequence continues at coordinate 4,471,530 of CM072517.1, forward strand.
TTGCTCCCAAATCTGTAGAGTCCCATCTTGACAATACACATTTCTGACTCTCGAGTGCCTTGAAAAATCTCTCCGTCTGTCGCACGTTACGTGGATTTATACGTAAAATTATTATGGTTGATTTTTTGTTCCGTTAATACGTATGTCTTTTAATGGACCTTTTGATTTGTATTAAAAAGAGATTTTTTTTCTTATATAGCGCACATACAAGCTCAGAGAGCTTCTCAAGGCGCTGGTTCGTAATATCCAGCAATCACACAATAGTTTGCTGAAGTCAGGATTCGAACCCATGTCGCCCAAGACGCACTCACACAAGTCGTGCGCTCTGACCACTGAGCTATCATGCCGCCTTATTATCATGATCTACGCTTGTGTAAATGTGGTGTTTGAGGTAACAAAGATGTATTGTATTGTATTATATTGTATTTATGTTTTAAAAGGGCAGATAGATGTTCCACAATTGTTGTACCCTGGTTTGTTAACACTGCGTTGCTGTTTTATTATGTAAAGGGTATTTTATTCCTTCGTGAAAGTTTAACTTTTACAGATCCTAAAATTACCTATATCAAATGCTCGTATCAGTTTGCTTTTTTAAAAAGTTAAAATGTTCTATCCTCACGCCAGCTCGATGCCTATACCAACAGAGCTGTTAAGTCGGCCAAGCCAAAGGCTATTTTGAGCTTGCTGGTACCACATGAGCATAGGCCTACTGTGCTGTGGCAGACAAAGCGACACTTAGCTTACCCGGCCTTGTGCAGTTTGCAGTGCTTCCATGATGCACCGTGAGTGATGATTGTAGCAAGTCTGCATTTGTTGCTCAGGAATTTGTATTAACAATAGTTGTGGGGAGAAATTTGGTGAGGTTTGCCGCTATTGTTTCAACTATCTTGTGGACAAGTTTCGTGGATTTCGTTGGTTGACTTTATTTTTGGGGAGAACAAGTATAGGAGAAGAATTACGTCAAGTAACTGAAACCCAAAAAGCCAAAAAAATCAATAAATTTTACAATTACATCGGGCGTGGGTTACCGGACTATGTTAGTCCCAGCGACTTCGAACTAGACAAAAATAATCACTTGTTTATAAACACTATTGTATCCGGTAAAAAAGTTAGAGTACAGTTAACTATGTCAAAGAATCCTGATAAATTTTATGCGTGGTCTACTTTGAAAACTAAACTCCCAGTGACTGTAATACGATCATTGGGGCTTTCCGATAACAGAGTATTGCATTGAGGTAAAACAGATGATCCAAAAGAGGCTTACAGACCTTTACACAGAACATGCGGCAAGGCTAGAAGCCTTATCCATAAACAGAGAAAAATTAATAACTAATTTCGCCAGAATAAAAGAAACGGTGCACCACGCATACGTACGAATAGATTCATTCAGCCTTTCCACCCTACTTTGGGTAAATCCGTTTGATGTGTCCAATATTAAAGTGCTGTATACCATGTGTTTTTGTCTGATATACAGTTAAGAGCCAGAGTAATATTATTATAAACAAAGACCACAGATGTTCAGACACCCAAACCAAAACTTTAGAAGCAGTATTAAATATCAATGAAAATACAGAACCTAATATTCCTGGAAGTGCGTCGACAAGTTTGTCACCCAGGCGTTTCAATAAGTTAGCAACGTTTTGTAACGTCTTCTTAATCCAGTCTATAACCGGACTACCGCCAGGTCCACTGGATCCGCCAGGTCCACCAGGTCCGCCAGGTCCGCCGGCACTGATGCCTACGGTTCTAGTCAGTGCTAAGACTAGTGTGCTTATTGTCATCCCAACAGCTGTAAGAATGCTAAATATTGTAACACCTTGCTCTCTGAACAGTGTTTGAATTCTTTCTGCAAGTGTAGTGTCTTCGTGTAAAGTTTTATGCACCGTTTCTTTTATTCTGGCAAAATTAGTTATTAATTTTTCTCTGTTTATGGATAAGGCTTCTAGCCTTGCCGCACGTTCTGTGTAAAGGTCTGCGAGCCTCTTTTGGATCATCTGTTTTACCTCAATGCTTAAGTTCGCATCATCAGCTTCTGCTAGTTTATTTTTTTGTTTTTCTTTATGTTTGTTGAGCTTGCCGAGCTTGGCTAAATTCATCATTGTCTCCACTCTCACAGATTGTAAAGCTTTATCTAAGCCTTGAAGTTCATGCAGTGGCAATAATGGTGGGTCATTGATAGTTTCCATAACCTAATCAATATTAGTGTCCGCATTTGTTTGTAAGGTTTCTAAGGTTGTTAAGGTTGTTAACTCTGTATTGACTTCTAATGCAGAGCCAGTTAAGTCAGTTAAGTCTTGTAGTTCTATTTCTGAATTTGGTAACGATGCATCTATTTGTTGAAGTGAAGCTACTGCTTGGCGATGCAACGCTTGCAATACTCTGTTATCGGAAAGCCCCAATGATCGTATTACAGTCACTGGGAGTTTAGTTTTCAAAGTAGACCACGCATAAAATTTATCAGGATTCTTTGACATAGTTAACTGTACTCTAACTTTTTTACTGGATACAATAGTGTTTATAAACAAGTGATTATTTTTGTCTAGTTCAAAGTCCCTGGGACTAACATAGTCCGGTAACCCACGCCCGATGTAATTGTAAAATTTATTGATTTTTTTGGCTTTGTGGGTTTCAGTTACTTGACTAATTCTTCTCCTATACTTGGTCTTGTTTCGCTCATGTCATCTCCTACCATTGAAAGCAGTGTAACGTCGTGGTCTTCATTAGGTAAATCAGGTTTAAACACTTCATCCGGAGCTTCACCGCCTTCTGCCATTTTAAATATTTTTTTTATCACATTAAAAATGCAAAGCAACGGAAACTTGTTAGACCCTACTCGTCGATTGAGGACGCCTTTAGGCATCAAAGTGAGAAAAGCACAATAATTATTACAAACAATCCAAGCAGCATAGAGCCTATTCAGCTATTAACCATAAGATTTCCAAATTTAGGTCCTGATGATGTAATAGTTTCAGGCAGTCCTAAATTGGGATTTAAAATTAGTCTGCATTCTGATGAAGATCCTAACAGAACCATAGTCAACAATCTAGGTAGAGCTATAATTAAAAGAATGGTTATTAAACTTGATGGGCGAGAAATCCAAAGTATGGATGATGCTGGTGTTTTGTTTTGTTACACAGATCTGTGGCTGAGTAAATATGAAAGGGAAGATTTAGTTGGTCAGGGGATTCAAGCCTCCAATGTGGCCAAACTTCGAATCAAAGCTGGCGATGCTATCACTTCTAACAAAGGTGAAAATGCATTAGCTGCTGTATACAAAAACAGGTTTTATTTTCCACTTGATTTTGAACTGCTACACAGTCATCTGCCATTTCATCAAGGTTCATTTAACGACAGGCTGTCTTACGAAATTATTTTCAATGATTATTCTCAAGTAGTAATTAGCTCTGACAATGACGCTAGCTATACAATTACAGACATCGCGCTTGAATATGAAGTGGTCACTCACGCCGAACTCAGTAGGATGATCAGGGGACAATATGACAAACTCGCAATTTATTATGATAGGATCATTCACTACAGACAGTTTAATAAAGATTTATTAGATGCACTCTGGACCATCAACATAAATTCACCTGCTCGAAGTTTTAAAGGTGTACTGTTGTTGTTTGTGAAAGAATCAAATTATAATCATGACAGCGAGAATTTTATCAATCCTAATATTTCAAAAGTGTCTGTTGTGATTGATGGTAAGCCTAATCAATTATTTGCTAATGGAATGATGGGATTTCAGGAGTTTGATGAAATTAGGAAAATCTTGGGTGGAGGTAGATTACGGACTGACACTGTGGATTTGATTTCTAAAGATCTTCATTTGCATGACAAACGACTGCAAGATTATCTTGTGAATAAGTTTGCGTTGTGGTTAGACTTTCGAACCATACCCACCAACGAACTTCATGGATCTGGAAGAAGAATTGAAAACGGCACAGATGGTATAACAATTGAATTGCATAGGGAAGCAAATGCTAGCCCTAGATCAGAAACAGTTACAGTTTACATGTATATAATTATGGACGCTCAGCTAAACATTGAAAATGGAAGATTAAAAGATTTAGTATATTAAAAAATGACGTCCTTGTTATGTAGCGATCCTCATTGCGGAATGATTGTTGGCATGACGTCATGCGGAAAGACCATCTTTGTTCTGGATTTGTTAGAAAAATATTACGCAGGCCACTTTGATTATATAGTTATCTTTTGTCCCACTGTTCAATATAATAAAACGTACTTAGAAAGGTCATTTATCTGGACAGATGAAAATATCTTTGTTGTTAATCCCAGTGGCAAGCTCACTGAGTATTCAACCTATGTTTATAACCTGTTTGAAAATGAGGGTAATATATTTTTTTAATCGATGATTGCAGTGCAGAAAAAGATATTGTATTAAAACGGAATGTATTGAGCAAGCTAGCTTTCAGTGGGCGTCATGTGGGAATAAATGTGTGGTTAATAACGCAGGAATACAACTCAATTTTAAAGGATTTTAGAGAACAAGTGAAATTTGTTTGCCTGTTTTATTGTAAAGACCGTGACAGCTTTGATAACTGTTTAAAAGAAAATGACGTAATTGAATCAAAAGAGGAAAGAATTAAATTAAAAGAGCAACTAAAGAAAGGCAGACATTTTAAACTATTATTAAAAACTGACCAACCAACTGGCTATAAAATACTTACATAAATAAGTAAGTTCTTTTATAATTTAATTATTGTAAGTTATAAGTTCTTTTAAAAGTCCACTTAATTAAGTTAGATGTAAGTCGCTAGTTTCCATGTACATGTAATGGGAAGTCAAAAAAAAGGTTGAAGGGAAGTAATAGTGGTGATGATTATAGTTCATTTTAAGTTCTTTTATAATTCAGTTAAAGTTGAACCTTGCAGATCTTACAAATAAAATTTCCCCACAATCTTTCAAAGTAAAATGTATATGGTAGTCAAAGGGTTTTATTATAATTTCCACACTCAACAATTCTATTAAAATGTTTTTCAAATTCTATTTCGCATGCAAATTTGAATTCTTTATTAATTTGGTGTTGTTTAGTATAGTTATTATACATAAATATGTATTTTGTAGGTAAGCCGGGGAAAAAAGTGGTCCAATATTCATCATTCAATATTGGAAACATTGGTGAAAGGTCCTCTAATATGCTTGGCAAGCTCCTTACTGTGTCCGACATTTTTATACATTTTTATTTTCTTAATTAGAAAATCTTAATGGCTCTGTGTCTGGTGGAACAATCTGAAGTTCTTCTTTTACGAAATTTCTTTGTGGTGTTCTACGATCGCTTCTTGGTCTTAAATAATATACAGGCGGATCAGTAGATAATGCCCTGTCAACTTCATAAACGCTTAATGACCAAATTGGGTCTGTAGCTCTTCTTCTAGTGTCATTAGCAGCTTCTCCAGGCTGATAAAGGTATCTAACAGTTTTGTTAATCAAAGTTAGATCCGGCTGACCAGGCTTTGAAAGGGCAACAACAATCTGTTTCTTTTTAATAGCCTCAACTGGTTTTAATCCTGTAACTCTGGTTGGTTCTGAATTCATTTCCAGTAAAACTTGAGGCAGCCTTAAAACCCATTCTGTATTAGGGGTTTCAGTAAACAACTCTTTTGAATACTGATAAGTGAATAACCTTTCTGCCAGTTGCTGATTAAAGTTTTCTACAATACCCTGTGATCTGTGCAATCCAACAACTCCTCTTCTAACAGTTACATTATGTTTTAACAAAAGCTGGTTAACAGCTCCTTTGAATTCAGACCCTTCATCGCATTGAATAAGTCTAGGGAACCTTAGAGGCCCTCTTGAATAAATCGCATTTAAGGCTTGAGTGACCTCAGCAGAATTTTTAGTCCTAAGAGCATGCGCATCTTTAAACCTGGTAGCTATATCAATAACAGTAAGGGCATACCAGTATTTCTTTCTATGTATTTTGTCGTGGGGAAGATATAACAAATCTATTTGGTGTGTGTCATTTGGTCTGGAGTTTTCAAATTTTGGTCTTATTATTTTCTTTGGGGGTGGAAGATAGATTTGCCATACAGCTTGCTTCGATAACCATTGTTTAACTATGTTTGCTGACAAGCCAGTCTTTTCTACTAGTTTATTAACTGCCATCATCCCTTTCCAATATCCGGATTGAGAATAATATAATCTAGACAAACGTGAAGTCATATTTTATTTAGATTTATATTTTTGTTTAACGAGGTAATAAACTACTGTTATTCCAAACACAATTAAAATTAATTCTCCGGTCTCTGACATTGTAGGTGCAATGTTAGGTGTGTAGTAATCAGATAACACTGGCTGTTTTAATGAAGGTAGTGTCGTGCCAGTGAATAAATAATATTGGTGCAAAACTTCATCAACGTCTTCGAATGTTTTATCAGCATGACCTTGTTTCAATCTTTTATTAACAAAATCAAGCTGCATTAGTCTGTTTTTCTCGTATTCAGCCTGATCTTGTTGTAATTTTTCCATTGCTAAGTTATGCCGTTTTGATTCATCTTTACTGTCCAGTTTTGAAAACAAATAATTTAATCCTGAAAAGGCTAAGGCGTTGACAGCAGCAGAACCGAGCACCATTGCAGCACCAGCCATTTTTTAATTTAGTTTTTTTATTTTTATTTGTATTTAAAATGAATTGCAATGACTTGTTAAACCAAGAAGCTATTAATGTCACAGCTACAGGTGTTGACAACGAGAAAAGAGACAGGCTGGTTTCATTAGTAGCTTCCGGAAAGTCAAAGTATTACCTAGGTGTTGACTTAACACCTGAACAAGTACAAAGACTGAGGCCCGAAGAGATCATTATATTACATAATAAATATGATAAAGTTCTCGGCGCTTTAATGGTTAAAAGTTTGGGGCGTTTGATTGTGAAGTTATATACCAAAGCTGTGTCGACCTTTGTTACTTTAGATTGTGAGAATGATTTATTTGATGATTTGATTCAAGATCCAGTTATTGTCAATGGGATTAGTGAGGTATCAAGAAATTTGTATTATAAGTTTGGAAGCTTGTTGGCACCATTTTCAGCCAGGCTAATTACTTTTCAACACATAAATTTCTCTGCTATTAAAAATGGACTCTTCCAATCCGGAAATGGAGATGGAGACGGAGGTGAAGAATTCGGAGAACCAACAGAACCCAGTGAAAGTCACTAAACAAAAGAGCCTAGGAAGAATTGCAGCTGGAAAGAAGTTAGCAGAATTTAACAAGTTACATAGATGGAACAGACAAACAAAAGCAAACATTTTAGGAAAAAAGGAATCACCAAAAGAAACAATAACGCAACAAACATTAACAACAAATAAAGAAGAACCAATACAACCAGTACAACCAGTACAATCTTCAAATAAGATATATTATTTATGTATAGCCGGTGTAGTAGGTGCAAGTGGGTACATAATATATAAATACCGCCAAGGAAAAAAGAAACAGAAACCCCCAAAACCACTTGTAGAAAAAGAAATTGAATCATCTCCATCATTGAAGCCATCATTAGATTTGTTTTCAATGCAGTAATAATTTATTATTATTTTTTATTATATATAAAAATGAGTGTACCATATGAACAAACAATTGTGAATCTTGGATACCATAGTGTTGTCTTAGTGGGCCTAAATACAGCTTACGCTATGATTGCAAAATCTCTTTTAAAAATGAAACCTATTAAATTGGGGAAAATGGATCTTTCAGATGCTGGTAAACTGGTTGGTATCTTTTCATTATCGTTATTTACTCGGGACTATCTTGTTAAACAAAAGATCATTCCAGCAGATATTAATGTGTAATGTTATACAACCATAATGTAGAAGGGTTGTAATTTTTTTGTTTTAAAGATATACGAATATGTATTATATTTAGCAAATGCCGGATTCCCAGAGTGCTTTGGCGCGCATTAAAAAAAACTATAAACAGAAATATTGTAACGAACGCGTTTTGCACGCAGTTATATAGAAAGACGTTATGACGTCACTGTGTGTTCCGGTAGAAATTATAATTTAGTTTCTGAGCTGTTGTTAGAGCAGAGACTATACATCAGCCTTAGTGACAGGACGTGGGGTGCTCTAGAAAGACCTGATTCTTTAGGAATTACTTTTGCTGTATAAAGAATACAGGTATTTACTATTATTATTACTGTTAGTGGTATTTGTAATGAACTGCTGGGCTATTCTTACGAAAAAGGAAGAGTATTGCTTTTTATGAATTAGTACGTTTAGGGTACAGAAGAACCCATGTTTGAAAACAAAGTTCGATAACTCGTGTCAATATTTATTTGATCATGTGTATACATGTATGTGTGACTCAGTTTGTAATTATGATGCCATTCTTATATTCATTCATATGTGAAGATATGGGGCTGAAATAGGAACGTATTTCAGTTGTGTAATTTGTGTATCTATTGATGAATGAATGGGTATAAATATGTTATAAAATGGAGGTGAGCTGTGTTTGTAATATTTGGCTCATAGTCCATGGTGTGTAGCCTATGCAATGTGTGTAAAGTGGCTATACTAGGTATTGTCACAGGAATGGTGACAGTAGTGATTGTAGTGTTGTGGTGGCGTGTAGAGACATTCTACAAAGGGAAATGATCCTTGCTCAATGTGAGCTATAAAGAAATACAGCCTCTTTAAGGATAAGAGCGAAAATTTACGATTGTGTACATGTTGTATACAGCGGGGCGGTTACGGAGCAAAGGACCCCTGATGTGCGGCGGATGGATTTGATCCCCATGACATCACTGGCTTGACCTGATGTGGACACCATCATCGCCGTAGCTCTCCTTCGGATACCATCACTGGTGCAGAATTGCAACAACGGTACCGAAGTGGATTTCCGGATCAACGCCACGAAGACAACTGCAGCGTCTTCAGTGTGTGGCTGTGACCCCAGCGTCGGCTGTGAATACCGCGCCGGGAGTGTTTGATCCGCGTAACACGGTCAGTAGGCCTAAATAAAAACTGTGACATTTTCTGTGCTCCGGTGCTAATGGAAAAGAGAAGAGTCGAGTGACGTCCTTAGAAAGGACAACGACTTTTGCTAGCGTTGAACTCTGGTAGTAACTATATGGCCCATCAACTTAACTGGGTGAAAGTACTACACTGACTATGTGTACTTATTTATCAGCTGTGTGATTTATTTATATGCTGGACATAGTTGTATGATTTAATGTATCTGTGAATTTAATGTATATGTAAATGGTTTAATGTGTATGATTATGTTTGAATGAGTAATAGCTTAACAGAGGGCAAAGAGAAACAATTGTGTAGACTTTGTCCTTGTCTGAAAGCATGTGTGTGGTGAAGGATGAATAGTTAAAGTAAACAGAGATAGAACACACTCCTTTATACTGAGCGTCAGACAGCCACACCCACACACTCATTCAACACACCATAAGTAGTTATGAGTATATTTATTTAGCTTATAATACACGTAAAAAACCCTCCGTTACATTTGGTGACCCTAGACTCTCTCTGTGTTAGTTAGCATTAAGTCATACATATTTATATTTATTGAGGGCACCACTAGTTATTATATTTATATACAGTTAGACTAGTGGGCTTATCTCCCTTGGACTTCTTGATTATATTGTGTATGACTGTGATGTTTTGTTTTGTGTGACAATGCCGTCTCCGGCGTAACGGCTGTGCCTGTGTACAGTTTCTGGGCACTAAGGGCTTAATTCTTTTTCTGCCTGTGGGTTGCTATTTTCTTATTTTCAGCTCTGTTCTTCTGTTAGTGGGATTGTTTGTTTTTGGTTAGTTCTTTGCTGTGTAGGGTTCTGTCCTTTCATGCGTGTGTTTGGGTGTATGTTCTCTTTGCCCTTATTTTAAGTAGGTTAGAGTGTTAGGATTTCAGCCCCATTTAATTTACTTTGCTTTCTTTATTCATTGTGGTGTTTGATTTGCATTGATTTTGATATTGTAATATTCTGTATTTATGTATGTAGTTATACTGGGTTATCCTTGTTAAATTGTTTCCCTTTATTTAGCTTGATTGTTGTTAAATTGTTTCCCTTGGTTCATGTTGGATTGTTAGTGCTGATAGTTTTTGTTTGTGATTTTATTTGGTTTAGTAATTCTGTTTGACTTTGAATTTAATTTACTTTGGTTCAGTAATTCTGTGTGACTTTGAATATTAATTGGATATAGAATAGTATAGTAGTTAGTGTGACATTTGTTGATGTTATTATTTATAAAATTAAACTTGATAAGACTTTGTTAATTTGCTGAGGTTATTTTCCTTTGGCCGTCTACTTGGTATTATAGTATTATTTAGTTCTAGTGCTTACTGTGTTGAGAGTTAATTGTTTTTTTTATCATTTCATAATTCTTTATTTAATAACTTTGTTTAAATAATATTTCCTTTGTGGGCATTGTATATATTTTTCATTAGGATAGTTTTTTACACTGTTTATATAATTATTCTCTGGGGCAAGGGAGGTAACAATTTGATTGTGAGTTTGAGTGTTTGGATTATTTTATTTGACTTAGAAATTTATTAATTTTTTTTTTCTCTTCCTATTGACATTGATATAAACTTTACATACTTGTGAATAGATCCATTACTGGGATTATACATAATAATATTATCCTACTTTGAAACTAAAAGACTGTTAGAACAAATTTTGGATAAAAACTTAACTTAGTAATTTAATCTTTCACTGTATATTCATTGTGCTTATTATCAACTTTAGTTGAAGTTCTTCAACATATGTTGTGAATATATTGACTTAGTGTATTCCATTTGATATTTAAAAAATTTTTGTCATTGCTTCAGAACTTGTAGAACATATTGAGATAATATAATATATAATTTGCTTTGTATACATTAAGACTTGACTGCTTTCCTTATAACTTGAATTGTGCATTGTATTGAAAAGCTGCTTTTGAAAAAACCTTAATTGTTTTCATAAGATTCATTGAGCAATTTATAGTTGTTTGATTGATTGCATTTGACCATTTCATTGTTGATACTTTGATATTTTATTGATTTACTGGTTGAACACTTTGATACTTTTATAGTAAATTTTTTTTTTTTTGGTTATTTATCTACATTGTACTTAGCCATGTCTGATGATTATGATCAGTTGTTCCAATCTTTTATTGCTCAAGCTACAACTTTGGGTATTCCTGAAAAAGAACGTGGGAAATATGTACAGGATTGTTTTGATCGTCTTGAGAGACAAAGATTGAGAGATGAAAAAAAAAAGGAAGCAGAAATTGAACTAGCTAAAAAACAAGCAGACATTGAATTAGCTAAAAAACAAGCAGATGTTGAGCTAGAAAAGGTTGAATTAGCTAAAAAACAAGCAGAAGTTGAACAAGCGAATAAACAAGCAGATGTTGAGTTAGAGAAAGAGAAAACAAAACAAAAGGAATTTGAGTTCCGTTCTGAACATAGACCTGAGGAACAAGATACGGGTTTTGGAAACAGAGGTAGAGATAGTACTTCTTTTGGTGCTAGACCTGTCTATCCCAAGTTGCCTCTTTTCAAAGAAAGACAAGATGACATAGATTCATACCTTTTTCGTTTTGAGACTCATGCTACAGCCCTTGGCTGGGATAAAAGCAAATGGGTTACATTTCTTTCAGCTTTGTTAGAAGGTAATGCACTGAACTTATACCACAGTCTTGCTGCAAATGGTCAGGTTGATTATCCAACATTGAAAGACAATTTGCTTAAGAAGTTCCAGTGTACTGCTGAAGGTTTTCGCAAGAAATTCCGTGAAGTCCGACCAGACTCAAACGAACCTTTCCAAACATTTGGTATTGAACTGAACAGATTGTTTGATAGGTGGATAGCTTTGTCCGGTGTTCCTAGAAACATGCAAGGAATAATGAATCTTGTTTTAGGTGAGCAGTTTCTAGAATGTGTGTCACAAGATCTCGCTACTTTCATTCGCGAGCGTGGACTTGTCACATTGGATGATATGGTTAAAACCGCTGGAAGTTATCGTCTTGCTCGTCCCGGAAAGAACTTAGCACGCAAATCGGCTGCTACAATTTTCGGTTCAGTAGGATCAGTTGATGTAGCTGAGGAATCGCAAGCTGCTGCTGGCTCTGCAGATTCTCGCGGTGGTTACCCCAACTATCGAGGTCGTGGCTATTGGAGAAATCGTGGTGGTTTTCAAAAGAAAGACCCAACATACACAGATTCGAACCAAAAGGTCGAAGGTCGTTTTGATCAAACTCGGGGATCTTATAGACGTGGACGTGGTTCATTTTACACCAATTTTGATAATTGCCCTCTTTGTGATGGTAAAGGTCATGGTCCTAAACAATGTCCCCTTCGAAATAGTCAAAATCCTTGCCCTGTTTGCAACATTGGTGGTCATACTAGAAAAGCTTGTCCCTTTGTTGTAAAGAAAGCCACAGCTTCAGATGATATGACAAATAAATCAAGCTCAGGTTGTGCAGTTGTCCCTGTAGACTCTGAAGTTGTTTGTTCTGTTTTTGATCAGACACCTGGTCACTTGCATTTAGAAGTTGGTTCTGTAAATTCTGCTGCTTGCTCAGTTCTGCGAGACACAGGTGCTACCATTTGTGGTGTTCGAAAACGTTTGGTTTCTGATGAGCAGTATGTACCAGGTACTGTTCGTTGTAAAACTTTTGGTGGAGAGATAAACATCTATCAGCAGGCTAAAGTTGTTGTTTCTTGCCCATATTTTGTTGGAGAGTTGGTTTGTTGTGTTCTTGAGGATCCAGTTGCTGACTTGATTGTAGGAAATATTCCAGGTTTGATTGTTCAGCAGACCCAAGATACCAAAGTTGCTGCTGCTGCTGATGTCCCTGTTGCTGCTGTCACTACTCGTGCTCAGGTTAGGAAGCAAGATCTCCCGCACAAACCTCTTGTCACTGTGTGCGATGACTTGAAGGTCACTCGTGTTGAACTTATTCAGTTGCAGAAAGGTGATGCTACTTTGCAAGGTTGTTTTAAGTTAGCTGTTTCAGGTGAAGAAAAGGTTGTTGGTTCTGCTACTTATACTTTTTATTTTAAAGATGATATTTTGTACAGAAGGTACCAGAAATCCAAGGATATTTTGCATCAGGTTGTTGTTCCTGAAAAACTTCGCACTTCAGTCATGATTGCTGCGCATGATCAACTTTTGGCAGGTCATTGTGGGGTTCGTAGAACTTTGACTAGGATTCTGTCCCAATTCTTTTGGCCTGGTGTTTCTGCTGATGTGAGTGCTTATGTTCACACTTGTGACATTTGCCAGAAGACAATTTCAAAAGGAAAAGTTCCCCCTGTTCCTTTGGCGACTATGCCTCTTATCTCGACTCCATTCGAGAGGGTCGCTATTGATCTAGTTGGGCCTTTGTCTCCTCCATCTGTTGAAGGTCACAGATATATTCTGACTTTGATTGACTTGGCTACTAGGTTTCCCGAAGCTGTTCCTATGAAAGACATTTCTTCTGTTGCTGTTGCTGAAGCTTTGATGAGTATTTTTTCAAGGTTAGGTTTTCCCAAGGAAATTCTTTCAGATCAAGGTTCTCAGTTCAACTCAGATTTGATGAAACAGTTTCATGCTTTGTGTGGTACTCAAGCCATACGTACTTCTCCCTACCATCCTCAAGCAAATGGTACTGTTGAACGGTTTCATGGCACTTTGAAATCTATGCTTCGAAAGGTTGTTCATTCTCAACCTAAAGCTTGGCATCGCTATCTTCCTGCATTGCTCTTCGCATGTAGAAAATTGCCGTCAGAAAGTACAGGTTTCAGTCTTTTTGATCGGATGTTCGGTCGTAAACCGAAAGCTTCTATTGTTCCATTTTTGCTTCCAGATGTCGAGGTTGTGGAACCTCAGTGTTGTGTTTCTCATGTGGATGTTTCTACAGATAAGCATACTGTCCCTACAGTAGGTATTGGCGTTATACAGGATGATGGGTCGTGTCCTTGCAAGAGTTCAGATTCACTCTTGAACCACTTCCAGGTACACAGAATGTGTTCGCAGATCTGTTGTCACGCGCTGATCGTGATCAATCGGTTCCATAGATCAAGGTTTCGTGGTCGTTGCTGTGTTTTGACACTATCCTCAGAACTTGTAAAAAATAACCTCGGTCGGTTCTTTTTTTCTTTGGGAGGGGGGTAGTGTAACGAACGCGTTTTGCACGCAGTTATATAGAAAGACGTTATGACGTCACTGTGTGTTCCGGTAGAAATTATAATTTAGTTTCTGAGCTGTTGTTAGAGCAGAGACTATACATCAGCCTTAGTGACAGGACGTGGGGTGCTCTAGAAAGACCTGATTCTTTAGGAATTACTTTTGCTGTATAAAGAATACAGGTATTTACTATTATTATTACTGTTAGTGGTATTTGTAATGAACTGCTGGGCTATTCTTACGAAAAAGGAAGAGTATTGCTTTTTATGAATTAGTACGTTTAGGGTACAGAAGAACCCATGTTTGAAAACAAAGTTCGATAACTCGTGTCAATATTTATTTGATCATGTGTATACATGTATGTGTGACTCAGTTTGTAATTATGATGCCATTCTTATATTCATTCATATGTGAAGATATGGGGCTGAAATAGGAACGTATTTCAGTTGTGTAATTTGTGTATCTATTGATGAATGAATGGGTATAAATATGTTATAAAATGGAGGTGAGCTGTGTTTGTAATATTTGGCTCATAGTCCATGGTGTGTAGCCTATGCAATGTGTGTAAAGTGGCTATACTAGGTATTGTCACAGGAATGGTGACAGTAGTGATTGTAGTGTTGTGGTGGCGTGTAGAGACATTCTACAAAGGGAAATGATCCTTGCTCAATGTGAGCTATAAAGAAATACAGCCTCTTTAAGGATAAGAGCGAAAATTTACGATTGTGTACATGTTGTATACAGCGGGGCGGTTACGGAGCAAAGGACCCCTGATGTGCGGCGGATGGATTTGATCCCCATGACATCACTGGCTTGACCTGATGTGGACACCATCATCGCCGTAGCTCTCCTTCGGATACCATCACTGGTGCAGAATTGCAACAACGGTACCGAAGTGGATTTCCGGATCAACGCCACGAAGACAACTGCAGCGTCTTCAGTGTGTGGCTGTGACCCCAGCGTCGGCTGTGAATACCGCGCCGGGAGTGTTTGATCCGCGTAACACGGTCAGTAGGCCTAAATAAAAACTGTGACATTTTCTGTGCTCCGGTGCTAATGGAAAAGAGAAGAGTCGAGTGACGTCCTTAGAAAGGACAACGACTTTTGCTAGCGTTGAACTCTGGTAGTAACTATATGGCCCATCAACTTAACTGGGTGAAAGTACTACACTGACTATGTGTACTTATTTATCAGCTGTGTGATTTATTTATATGCTGGACATAGTTGTATGATTTAATGTATCTGTGAATTTAATGTATATGTAAATGGTTTAATGTGTATGATTATGTTTGAATGAGTAATAGCTTAACAGAGGGCAAAGAGAAACAATTGTGTAGACTTTGTCCTTGTCTGAAAGCATGTGTGTGGTGAAGGATGAATAGTTAAAGTAAACAGAGATAGAACACACTCCTTTATACTGAGCGTCAGACAGCCACACCCACACACTCATTCAACACACCATAAGTAGTTATGAGTATATTTATTTAGCTTATAATACACGTAAAAAACCCTCCGTTACAAATATATTGCAATAAAAGGCCTCCTTTAGAAACTCTTTGAGCGTTGGCGTTTAAGTCCCATAATTGCTATCTCTGCAGTTTTAAAGGAGAACGTGATGTTTAGAGCGATGCCTATCACGGTGATAAAGACACCGCGCTGTTGCGGACCGTAGCTGACAGGCTTACTGCTGACCGGTTGCCTCAGTCTTTCCCGCCTTGTAGATTAACGCTTGACAAGTACATAATTGTCGATGGTGGCGATAGCAAAGATTGTCCACTGTAACACCTTAAGTGTGATAATTTTCGATGCCTTAGATAGTTCATTCTCTAATAGTATATACTTAAATTATATATTAGTTTTATAGGGACATACATCGGAAGAGAAACAGAGGAAAAGTTGTAAGAGGGCTAAATGTAAATATTGTTGTTTGTGTTAGGTGTTTTCTATTTTAGTCCGTCATAGTCGGAACCCATAACAGTAACCATGTCATATAATATATCGTTGGAAAGGGGAGACGGTGTTCTTTCTTTGTCATTATTATTATTATTTAAAATTGTATTAAATTAAAGAGTTAGTATGAGTTTAGAGTCCTGACATTCTTAAGATCAGCAGCCAACTCCCTCTTAAATTGCGTATTATTTTTATTTCGTAACAGATAGGTCCGACATTATTGTAAGCACGTGTGCGGTGGTGAATGGAAATTTAGAGTAAACAGAGACAGAACAAGCATCCTTAAACTGAAAGTCAGATAAACACATGCACACACTCATTTCATTAGTTTATTTATATATACGCATATAAATATTTAACGCAATTCTGCGCGTTACACAGACGGTGAACCGTTCCTTTTGCCGATGCCGATTTTACCGTATTTGGGGTCAAAAGAATCTGACACCTCGCGTCTAAATGGTGGATCAGTAAACTCTCTTATCTCCTTGTCCGAAGCAGGGTCCGACAGTGTGTCGTCCTTGGGGGATCTTGCCGCCGCGCAGATAATAAGGAGAGAGAGGAGGACGGAAGTGGAGACGACGTGGAGCAGAGATCCCATGGCTGTGTTGAGGCGAAGCGTGTGTCTTGTCGTCTGTCAACACAAAACCAAAAATGGTCATAACAATAAGGAATACTGAAATACATACAAGACAAATAACTTAATCTTGTTGTTGTTGTTGTTGTTGTTGTTGTTGTTGTTGTTGTTCTTCTTCTTCTTCTTCTTCTTCTTCTTCTTCTTCTTCTTCTTCTTCTTCTTCTTCTTCTTCTTCTTCTTCTTCTTCTTCAACTTCGTATTATGTGCTAGTTGAACATGTGTGCGTGCGCGTCCTTTGGTACGCACGTGTGTGTTTGTGTGCCTGTGTAACTGGGTGCGCGCATAATAATAATAATAATAATAATAATAATAATAATAATAACGGATTTTTATATAGCGGGTACTCCAGCCTATGACCAGACTCACCACGCTTTACATAGTCATTACATATAAATACATGCACTCGATGAAACGTCACTTTTGCAACAATACACCAAAAGACGGGACAGTAAAGGTACAGACTATTTACAACTATGTACATAAATTACAAAAAAAGACAAAAATAGACTATTTACAACTATGTACACAAATGACAAAATAGACAGAAAGTAGAATAGCAAAAACCTATTCACAGCTATTTATATGCCTGGTTAGGCCCAGGAAGAAAAACAGTATAAATATTTACAGCCGTGTATACACTTACAGATCAGACATAGACAAAAGATGAGAGAATGGCAGCGGGATACAAATCAATCTGAATAATGCAGTTTGAAGAGGTGGGTTTTGAGGGCCTTTTTGAATGCTTGTGTTGATTGTATGTTGCGGATGTGCGTGAGTGTGCGCGTGCGCGCGTGTTTGTAGGTCTACGTGTGTGCGTTTGCATGTGTGTGTGTGTGTGTGCGTGTGTGTGTGTGTGTGTGTGGTTGTGAAATGGATAGCGCAGCGCAGCGCAGATACGGATCCTCGATATCGCAGCGGTAGGTAATACACAGCCAATTTGGAGTGATAATGGGATATATGCTATTGCTACCACTGTGCTATCGAAAAATCCACTTTCTTTTTGCTATGGAGGATCCATTCTATTTGCTTAAAGCCCCTGTGCGATAAGAAACCCGCTGGAAGAATGGCTGAGGTCAGAGAGGAGGTGGTTGATCAAGGGAAGAGAGAGGAATTCGGAAAATTGGAGAAAGAGGGAGATAGGAGGGCAACAACAGCAACTGCAGTGTGTGTAATTTTGACCGATATAGCAAACCTATGAGGTCTCCCTATTGTTTACTAAGTAAATGGACATCATTAGGGCGGTTCCATGACATTTCAGCGCCAACATTTCAGCGCCAACATTTTAGCGCCGTACATTTCATCGCCGTACATTACAGCGCCGTACATTTCAGCGCCGTACATTTCAGCGCCTTATATTAACATATTGAACTTTAATGATAAAATCACTTAAAACCCTGGTGCCTCGTGTCCATTTAAATGACTGACTTAGCCTATGCATCGCCATAGATGGATGGCGCCCTATCATCATCTATAAATGGTCACCATCATCGTTTAGTGCCTCTCCTAAAACATGAATGCAAAAGCAATTCCCTCCATCGTGTTCATGAGAGAACGATCCCTTGCATTGTACTGCAAGATAATAGTTTTGACACGCTTTTGTAAGTCTTTGTACTTTCGACGCTTCGGGGGCAGGTGCCTGACCTCCGATCAGACGCGTGACGTCAGCTTGAATCATGGCTTGCTCCTTTTTGAGGACCGCAATGAGCTTCCACAAATCTGGTGAGTACGCCCTTACGTGATTCTGGAAAGCGTTGTGGAATCCTTCCACACTGTTGTTGGATTTCGCTGCATCCGAAAGGACTCGGTCGTGCACATTCCACATTTTTATTTCGAAAAGTGGTGATTGACGGGGACCACGACGACGAGGTCGGCCTATGTTTGTGTCTTCAAAGTAATCAAATACTGGTTGGCCACGTGCGTCATAAAATGGCGATGTAGGGTCAAAGACAGTTTCAAAGGCATGCTCGATGTCTCCAGGAGGCAGATATGCCAAACCCGGGAGCATTCTCATCAATTTTGCGAAATTTTTATCGTTTTTGTAGTCATTTGAGAGTCTATTGACCTGAATGTGACGCCAGACGTTCTGCACAAGATGAAAGTGACAACCCGTCACCTCCAATCCAGGGAAAGCTGCACTGAATGCTGAGATCGCAGCTTTTTCATAGTCTGTCATCAGCGTGCTTGACGCAATTCCTGGTTTGAGCGTCTTCAAAGCTTGAAGAAGTCTAACGTAGGTGGCACGTGACTTGCTTGGGAGGAGGGCAAAAACCATCGGAATGGTTTTTTCCATGTAAAGTACATGAAGCGTGTAGATTTGGGTAAACAACCCAGGAGCCGTTTTGAAAGTCCCATCAGCAAACCAGTCTCTCTGCTCGAATAGCAAGTGAACGATTGTGAACAGCTTGTGAACGATTACTCAAATCACGATTTGTAACTCACCACTCTCTCTCTCTTTCTCTCTCTCTCTCTCTCTCTCTCTCTCTCTCTCTCTCTCTCTCTCTCTCTCTCTCTCTCTCTACGGCGCTGAAATGTACGGCGCTGAAATGAACGGCGCTGAAATGTACGGCGCTGAAATATACGGTGCTGAAATGTACGGCGCTGAAATGTGGGCGCTGAAATGACGTGTCACCCATTAGGGCTCCTGCTGTATAGGACATCATTATGGGGAAATATTTGTATTGTAAAACCAGGCGTTATGGAGACCACTAAAAAAGACATATTATATAACTCCATTTCTGAGAGGTTAAGCCTAGTGTCAATAACGACACTAACACAAATTCTGACAGTACCAATTGTTGGGCACAAGAACGCGTGTATATTATTGATACCACTGACCCACAAATCATCCAACGTTTGCAACAACAAGACGCACAGTCGTCCCCCATACTTAAATACTGACTAAAGGCATACTACCCGATGATCAACGCGCGGCTCGACGCATTGCGTTAGATGCTCAAGATCACGTCTTAGAGGAAGGCATTCTATATCACTTGTGGTATCCAGAAGGGCCTGGTCATCGACAAGAACGGATAGTTAAACAGTTAGTGGTGCCACATTCATTGCAGAATGAAGTATTGCTAGCATATCATGACTTTCTCATGGCTGGAGCTCACCAAGGTGTTGAAAGAACTTACCAGTCTATTCGGCTCCGATATTTTGGCCCAGCATGTACGGTGAGTGCAGTGGTTGGAGCACTCGCTACTGTGTCGAAAGTGAAGCACCGTCCGGTGCGGTTAGCACTTGGATGGGTGACCGCTAAGGTGTGAAGCGACAAACAACAACGCCCCCCGTTGACTCAACTGTGATTGAGTACCTACTCTCTTGAGGGTGGGGAAGGTAAAGCAGCGAGGGAGAGAGTTGGGCATCACCCTCATTACGCTGGCCCAAGATAAGTGTGATCTCCAACATCACGCTCCCCTACGGCCACAAGGCTATGGGACTACCTTTACCTTTTTTTTTTATGTACGGTGATATTACAGATTATGTGAAAAGCTGTTTAGATTGTCAACAGAGTAAACGGGATTATGCAGGAAAAAGACTATCTTTAAGCCCCTTACAAGTACAAGGATTATTTCAAAGATTACACATCGACTTTTTAGGACCGTTGGAGACCACTACTGAAGGGTATAAATACATTCTTCTTATTGTTGATGCTCAGTTGTTGGTAAAGGGGAAAATAATATGATCACACGTTGACCAATCCGGGATTCGAACCAGCGACCTTTCGGTTACTAGCAAGACGCTCTTACCAACTGAGCTACCCGGCCCCACTTGTGCAGACTTCCCCTTGGTGTAGCTTTATAACCTACCTCAAAGCTCCCAGCCCCTGCTCAACAGTGCATGCAGGATATTTTAGGTTTTCAACTTACTCAACAAATCGTGACAACAAATATTAAAAGTGCCCAAGAGAAGTACTTTCGTCAATACGACAAGACGTCACGACCACACAAGTTCGTTGTCTGACAAAAAGTTTGGTTATAATATACACCTAAGATTAAAGTTGCAGTGTCGAGGAAATTAGCTACCAGTGCAGTCCTCCATAACAGCGTCATCGGGAACTGGTTCAGAACAACAATCGGTGTGCGTCAAGGATGCCTACTCTCTCCAACACTCTTCAACATCTTCCTAGAGCGCATCATGTCAGATGCTCTTGCAGATCACGAAGGCACAGTCAGCATAGGGGGCAGAGCAATCTCCAATCTTCGTTTTGCGGATGATATTGATGGATTGGCTGGAGAGGAACAAGAACTTGAACAGCTTGTACAGAGGCTTGACACCACCTCCAGAGCTTATGGAATGGAAATAAGTGCAGAGAAGACCAAAATGATGACCAACAACACCAATGGCATCAACACGGACATCAAAGTACAAGGCAAATCCCTCAACACAGTGCACAGCTTCAAATATTTAGGAGCCATTGTGTCAGACAATGGGTCTCGACAGGAAGTCCTCTCCAGGATCGCACAAACAACTGCTGCCCTGACAAGGTTGAAGCCCATTTGGAAAGACAGAACCATCAGTCTACATTCCAAAGTAAGACTGCTGTGCTCTCTGGTCATCTCCATCTTCCTATATGCTTGCGAAGCTTGGACCCTCACAGCAGATCTCCAACGAAGAATACAAAGCATGGAGATGAGGTGCTACAGAAGACTTCTGTGCATTTCCTATACCCAACACATCACCAACGTTGAAGTCCGACAGACCATCACACAAGCCATTGGACAACACGATGACCTGCTCACAGTGGTGAAGAAACGGAAACTCCGATGGTATGGCCACGTCACCAGATCATCAGGCCTTGCAAAGACCATTCTGCAAGGCACAGTGCAAGGAGGTAGAAGAAGGGGGAGACCGAAAAAGAGGTGGGAGGACAACATTCGAGAATGGACTGGTTTGACACTGAGCGAAGCCATGAGGGCTGCTGAGGACAGAGAAAGATGGAGTATGCTGGTTAAGCGATCATCTGTGGTGCCCCTACGACCTTCGGGTTATGGGACAGGATAGGATAGGATAGTGGACTGGTCTTTACTGTATTTGTCTTGAGTTACCCAATAATGTTTTCATTATCAGACGAAGTGCTGGCACAATTCCTACTATTCAAGCTTTTTGGAACTATTTAAAAATACGCTACGATATTGAATAACATGCCTCGTACTTGACAATGGATGTTCACAGGTTTAATATAGAGTGGCTTCTGTACATACCTTTGCTATACAGACCTAACAATTAGCGGGGGTTGATCTAAAAGTGGTAGCCATTTTTTTTTCTGTAGAGGGAGTTCATATTATTTTATTTTGTTTTATTATAATTGTTCTAAATGATGTGTTGTATTAAAGATACTTCAGCATTTAACAAAAACGTTCTTTGGAAATATATGTATTGTTGGGAAATATGTATTGCTGCATTCGCAGAGGCTGAGAAAGTTAGCGTGCAACTTTGTAATGATATAGGATAGAGATCCCTACCATCAATAAATTCTTTATTTCTCTACTCCTTTTTCTTTGTCTATTTTATTTTTCTATCTTTTCTTTATTTATTTTATCTCTATGTACAAAAAATAAAATTTTAAAATGTAGTAAGCAAATTAATAAACAAAATATTTTGACATGTAAAGCCCAAAATATACTGTATTGTTCGTTTACAAAATGCAATAGATAGTATGTTAATTTAGAAATGTACGAAATGTAATTTGGGGATGCTTTGTATGATGAATGAAATATAACCCAGCATGCAGGGGACACACACAAAAAAAAATAAATAGTTCCTGAAGACAACCTTATAGAGCAAACGAATAAAAGGCAAAAGGAAACGTAATAAGAACGAGAAAGAAAAAGAAAAAAGAAATAAAGACAGAATTTAAAATAGAAAGAATGCGATAAACTAATAAATAAATACATTATAAAACAGTATTTGCGACTGCAGTTAAAAACCGCAAAAGAATTCTTGTCAGGACAAAAATCACAATTTTTCTACAAAACCCAAGTGAACTAGTCTAAATATTGGTTTGTATATTGATTAAAGTGCGGCTCAGGTCAAGATCAAAATTTCTCAAAAAACGTACAGAATGTCTAATTCACTTTAACATTTTGCTATTTGCTTTTATATTCATATGATTTTTTTTATTGTTTTATTTATTTATTTATTTTAGCCTATATTTATTTATTTATTTATTTATTTTTTAAAGAGGGGATGGGAGGTTTGCGGGTGGGGAAAAGAACAGAAAAGAATAGGAACAGACAAAAAATGAAAGAAAAGAAAAGAAAGAAAGATATGAAAGAGGAAACGAAAAGAAAAGAAAAGAAATAGAAGGAAAGAAAAAAAAGGAAAGTAAAACGAAAGAAAGAGAAAGGAAGAAAGAAAAACAGAAAGAAAGAAAAGAATAGAAAACAAGTAAGAAAGGAAACAGAAATAAAATAAAAGGAGAAAAAAAGAATTAATCAATCAGTGGACCAATCTTTTATATAATGGCTGTTCACACATTACGGTAATATTAAACATTACACATTAAACTCATAAAACAAATGAACTAGGTTAAACAAATTAAGCTTTTTAAACACATAAACTATTACCAAAATTGTACGTTAAGCTTTTAAAATACATCATAAAAAAAATAAACGTTTAGAACACATGCATATTTTATTGAACAAAATATTGAATAAAATTATTATTTTATATTCCCATATTCTCTTACCTCAGTTCAGAAAGATCTGCAGAAGTTGTAAGCTGCTGAAGAGTAATCGTTCAGCGCAGAGAGCTTCAGAAGAATGTTTGCCCCAAATGAATTGATAGTTTGAAAAATATATTATTTGGAAATGAAGAATTCCATATAGCAAACTGCTGCGTCTCGATCAAAATCTTCCTTTGAAGAACAATATCCAAAGGTGGCGGTCTTATATAGCCAGTAGATCACGTGCTGACTAGCCACGTGGAAGACAGCTTACGTTGCAGCTTCCCAATGACGGCCAACTAGCGCCAAAACCCGAGAGTTACCATTATCACGAGATAATTGAAATTTTTACGTGTTCTGTGTAATTTACAGAGATACCGGTAATCTACAGTGTTGAATAATAATTATCAGTATTAGAGTGTGAACTGTTCGGTCAGTACTCTATTGTTCGGCT
The DNA here is from genome assembly GCA_036898135.1 of Oncomelania hupensis. NCBI lineage: Eukaryota > Metazoa > Mollusca > Gastropoda > Littorinimorpha > Pomatiopsidae > Oncomelania > Oncomelania hupensis. The sequence goes on from CM072517.1 coordinate 4,495,366, forward strand.
CATTGTTTGAAATTGGCTTTTTAGTATGTTATTATGCCCAACTCCTCTAAGATTTTGCTTTTCTTTTTGTGTCCCTGGGTTTCCACTATTTTATTTTTCCTCACATGTTTAGATGGGTGACAATATAACGGTGATGTCCATGAGCTGTCAGGGTCTTGCAGACTCCAAGAAGCGTCGTGATGTGTTTCATTATTTGAGAGCAAAGGCTTATTCTATTTATTTATTACAAGATACCCACCTTGACCCTAAGTTAGAGAAATACATAAGGGCTGAGTGGGGCTATAATGGTTATTTTGCTTCATTTAGTTCTAATTCCCGAGGTGTAGCTGTGTTATTTAATAATAATATAGAGTTTAAAGTTAATAAAGTCATTACGGGGTTAGACGGGAATTATATTATTATTTCTGTAATAATAATAATAATAATAATAATAATAATAATAATAATAATAATAATAATAATAATAATAATAATAATAATAATAATAATAATTACTGTATTTATAATGCGCTTATCTTGTAATAATTATAACTCTAAGCGCGCACTCACCACTCACGCACGCATGTGCACGCTTTAGACAATGACACATGTAACAATTACGCAAAAAATACATTCACTCAAATATACTCATACCACAAACAGACCAGACACTATATGCAAGAGACAGCTGGCGATGGGGTGCGTAGTGAGGTCATAGTGTTAGAACTGCTTGAAAAGGTAAGTTTTGAGGGCAGACTGGAAGGAGGTGGGAGAGGGTTTCTGACGGAGAGAGAGTGGAAGAGTATTCCAGATGGATGGGCCGTAGACAGAGAAGGAGCGGGACCCGAACGTGCTGAGTTTGGAGCGAGGAATGCGGAGGCGGAGAGGGTCGGAGGCAGAGCGAAGAGAGCGAGAGGGAATGTATGGGTGAAGTAAGTCAGAGAGATAGAGAGGAGCGGAGTTGTTGAGGGACTTGTAGCAGAGAGACAAGGTCTTGTATTGAATGCGTTGGGAGATGGGAAGCCAGTGTAGGGCTTTGAGCAAGGGAGTGACGTGGTCAGATTTCTTCTTTCTGAGGACGAGGCGGGCAGTATATGTAAAAATAATGGATAAAGATTTTTTGATTATAAGTTTGTATGGTCCCAATAGAGATGACCCAGACTTCTATACTGATTTAAAACAGCGTATTTTGGAGCTCAGATTTGACCATATTATCATTGGAGGTGACTGGAATTTAGTGCAAAACTTTTCTTTAGATTATTGTAATTACAAACATAATAATAATAGTAAAGCTCAAGAGCAAGTTCATGCGATGATGATTGACCTAGACTTGATAGATATATGGAGAGAACTTAATCCTGAGCTAAAGCGGTTTACATGGCGTAGAGGTAGTCCATTACAGCAAAGCCGCTTAGATTTTTTCTTAGTGTCAGAATCGTTAGTGAATTTTTCTGTCGATGCTGACATACACCCCGGGTACAGAACAGACCACTCTCTAATATCTATGTCAGTAGGTGTTATGAAAGTAGACAAGAAACCAGGGCTCTGGAAGTTTAACAGTTCTTTGCTTATGGATAAAAAATATGTTGATGAAATTAATACAGTTATTAAAAATGTTATTGAGGAGTATGCTGCTGCTCCCTATTTACATGAAAACCTGGGTACCGTCCCCTTTACTGAGTTGCAATTTATAATAGATGACCAACTGTTTTTGGATACCTTATTAATGAAAATTAGAGCACAGACAATAGCTTATGCAACAATGGAAAAAACGGATGAACAACGAAAAAGAACTGCATTTGGATAACTTGATAGAATGTTTAGAAAAGAAAGAGAAATTGAGTGATTTAGAAAAAACTGAATTAGCTAACAGTAAAGTAGAATTAGTTTCACTAAGGGAAAAAAGAATGGAGGGGGTGTTGCTTCGCTCACGAGCTAGATGGATTGCTGACGGAGAAAAAATAACTTCATATTTTTGTTCATTAGAAAACAGAAATTATGTTAATAAGAGAATATCTAAATTGGATAAAAATGGTACTATTATAACGAATGAAAAAGATATTGCTACGGAAGTTAATTATTTTTTATTCAAATTTATATTCTGAAAGAGAAGTTGAACAGGTTGAAATCAATGATATTGTTAATGATCTTCCGACGTTAACAGAGGACGAACAAATCTCCTTAGAGGGGGAAATAACATTAGAAGAAGCATCCCTAGCTCTGAAAAATATGCCCAACAGAAAAATTCCGGGTAGCGATGGTTTTACTGTAGAATTTTTTAAATTTTTTTGGCGCAGCCTTGGTAATTTCGTAGTTAGATCGCTTAATGAAGGGTTTAGGAAAGGGGAATTATCTTCAACACAGAAAGAGGGAGTGATTGTTTGCATACCAAAAGGGGATAGACCTAGGGAGTTCATTAAAAATTGGAGACCTATTTCTTTAGTAAATGTAGTATATAAAATTGGTTCATCATGTATTTGTAATAGACTTAAGTTAGTGTTACCTTCTATCATTAATGAAGATCAGACTGGATTTATGCGTGATAGATATATAGGAGATAACATTCGTTTAATCTATGATATTATTGATTTTCTGCAAAAATATAATAAACCTGGTCTTTTGCTTTGCCTTGACTTTGAAAAGGCCTTTGATTCGTTAAGTTGGAAGTTTATGTTTAAGGTGTTACAAGCTGTTGGTTGTGGCCATGACTTTTGTAGATGGATAGGTACTTTTTATAATAATATTAAGTCTTCTGTGACAGTGATTGGGGGCCTAACATCCTGGTTTCGTGTGCAGAGGGGCTGTAGGCAGGGAGACCCGATCTCATGTTATTTATTTATTATGTGTGTAGAGATTTTAGCAATTATGATCAGACAGAATAAGGAGATAAAGGGAATTAAAATTAAAGAAAATGAAAATAAAATTTCTCAATATGCGGATGATACGGAAATTATGTTAGAAGGCGACGAAAACTCATGTAAGCAAACCATTAATACTATTGAGTGTTTTAGCTCTGTCTCTGGCCTAGCTTTTTAAATACAGAAAAAAAGTAGCGCTATCTGGTTAGGAAGTAAAAAAAATTGTCGTACTGTCTACATGCCTCATCTGCACATGGATTGGAACCCAGAGACATTTAAAATACTCGGAATCTGGTTTACAAATGACTTGAGGGAGTGTGTAAAGTTAAATTTTGAATTAAAATTTCTAGAAATACAAATACTGTATAAAATATGTTTGAAGCGTCAATTAACGCCTTTGGGTCGTATTGCTGTGCTTAAGTCTTTAATTTTGTCAAAAATTATATATTTGTGGCTTTTACTACCTAATCTACCTGATACTATCATCAATTCCATTCAGAAAAGTATTTTCCAATTTGTTTGGGGGAAATAAAAATAACAAAATTTCAAAAAACTCTTCTGTCAAAAGCATACCCGATGGAGGTATTGGGATTCCAGATGTACGTCATTATATGAGTGCATTAAAGATTACTTGGATTAGAAAGTTGATTAACACAAAGCGTAAGTGGAAAAATATTATTGAAGCCACACAAGAAAGAGTGTCACTGCTTGATAAGCTTGGAACTAAATTGTATACCACAGAAAATCCTAATCCGTTTTTGGTATGATGTTTTTAATGCGTATGAAATTCTGGAGAAAAAAGTTAAACCTGACTGTGTTGAGGAACTTTTATCTGAACCATTATTTTGTAATAATAATATTTTGGTGCAAGGGAAAACAATTTTTTATCAGGAATGGATTGAGAAAAATTTATATACAGTTGGAAGTCTGCTTAATAATGATGGTAATGTTTTTACATATGAAGCTTTTGTTCATAATTATGGAGTTACTATCAATTTCCTGGCATACTATGGATGTGTTAATGCTGTTAAAAAATATATTCGTTGGAGTGGATTGGTGACAGAAAATAGTAACTGTGTTAATTACAAAACCAGTAAAGTGATGAGACTTGTAGGTAAATGTCCTAGAGGTGCAAGAATATTTTATGACGCATTAATTACTGATGAAGTAAAACCAAATTGTTGTAAAAACAGGGATAAAAGAATTGAGCGAAGATTAGAATGGAAAATAATATTTAAGAAGATATGTGGAGTTACGGATATACATTTAAAGTGGCTGCAAATTAGAATAATTCACAGAATTTTAGGAACTAATATTTATAGTATTATCCAGTATGGGAATAGAGCAGGATAATAGCTGTACTTTTTGTGAAGACGAAAGAGAAAACATTCAACATTTTATTCTTTAAGTGCCCGTATGTTCAAGTATTTTGGAAGGAATTTGAAATGGCCATTAATTCTAAATGCTATAATTCTGTTGCCTTCCACTTTAGCGAGCATCTGGTTATATTTGGCTGTGACAGAAATATAAAAACTGATAAAATATTAGATTTAATAATATTATTATCTAAATCATATATTTATAGATGTAAAATGGAAAAACACACTCCACTCTATCAGTCATTTACATCTGTAATAAAACACAGATATGAGATAGAGAAGTATATAGCTTGTGTACAGTTGACACAAGAAAAATGTATGCAAGCATGGCACCCCTATATCCCGCTGTTTGAATGCTTATAATTCATTTATTGTTTGTTTGCCTGAATGTTTGTTCATCAAGAATTTGTTAAAATAGTACTCCATGACCTGTGTCTCTCTTTCTGTCTCTCTGTCTCTCTCCTTCTCTCTCTCTCTCTCTGCCTCTCTCTCTCGCTCCCTATCTGTCTGTATTTGTGTACAAAAACATAAACCAAACTTGCTTGAATAGCATATATTGTAAAATTATAGTAATTATGTACGCACTGTAAGTTTTCTTTATATTTGATTTCATGACTAATCTGTATTATTAAAATAATGCAAAATTTTCCGATTTACTTTTAATATTTTGTGCATAATAGTTATGATTGTATTCATTCATGTTCTATATTAATACTGGTTTGTATTCTTGCTTGTTTTGGAATTAAAAAAAGTTTATTATAAAAAAAAATAATTATCAGTATTTGCCACGCCTTCCTAGGGCCAAAACCTAATACTTACAAATATCACAGGAAAATTACAATTATTAAGGGATAATTACAATTATCATTGAAAAATTACAAATATCTTCACGTGATCATATTTAATTTTCAGTTTTGTCTCTAGCAACCCGTCTGGAAATGGTAATTACAATTTTTATGTGTTAATTATAAATATGTCGAAAATATTTGTAATCATCACATAATATTTGTAATTATCAGGTTTTGGCGCTAGTAGTCCGTCCTATGTGAATTACACAGAACACGTGTAAATTACTATTATCACTGATACCTGTAAATGCACGTTTTGACGTTAGTAAGCCGCCTTAGTCAGAATTAAGGATAATCACGTACACATTTTAATTACGAAGTGAAAATTGTAATTATGTCATAATTACAATTTTTGGTTTTGGCGCATTTCCAGGCGGATTGCTAGAGCCCAAACTGAAAATTAAACATGATCACGCAAAGATATTTATATTTTTTTCAATGATAATTGTAATTATCTCTTGATAATTGTAATTATCACATGATATTTGTAATTATCAGGTTTTGGAGCTAGTGGGCCGCCATACTTCCCGCGTCGCGCTTTCTTTCAACATTCTCTCCCTTGTCGCTGCTTTTCTTTCTTTCTTTTTTTAAATAGGGGAGCTGGGTGAGCGGGAGGAGAGGAAGGGAGGAAGGGAATTACTTCCCTTTTAAATTTTTGAAAGATTGTTTCATTTTTATTTTGAGTTATTCACTGTTGTATTTTTTTCTTCTAAAATAACTCCGGCAAAGCAAGTGTTTGCTGCATTAGGGACACTTCTTCAGGATGAGAGTATAAACCGAGGTCTAGTCTGGAAAGGCACGCATGCATTACATCGCACGTGCTCTTGAAGATCCTGACGCTGATGTCCTAGTGCTGGCTACACAAATGCACCAAGCGAGCAGTAGGGACCTTCTTCCACCGTACGCTGTCGCCCAGGATGAAGCTCAGTTGTCTGAGCGTCGGACTATGCGCCAGAAGGCTGCAAGTGGGCGCGTCGGGCGGCTTGAGGTACATCCTGAATCGGCCAGCGCCTTGAGCGGCTCTTGAGCGGGAATAGCGCTTTATAAATACGATTGACTAAAGAGGTTTTGACACTAAAGGTGACCTAGTAGCTCAGCGGACAGTGTGTTGGTTTCCTATGCCGAAGGTCGCGGGTTCAAACCCCGCAAGGGACGAACTTACGTGACATAGGTATGAGACTTTCATTTCATCGAGGGTTTTCTCCGAGAGCCTTGGTTTCCTTCCATCCTTCATTAATGGTGTTGGATGCAGCCTGTCTATAATTTCACATTCAAATTCGATTCCTTTCCGTCCTCTGATAGCGACTTGATTTTACACCACATGTTTGAGTGATGAATGTGTGTTTGTTGTGTGTGTAGGAGTGCCGTGTATGTTGGTTACAGATCGCCGCGCTTTGAGTCTGATTTAGGAATAAGGCGCGTACAGCATCCATTATTATTATTATTATTATTATTATTATTATTATTATTATTATTATTATTATTATTACAAGTAGCGTAGCGGTAGAGCGCTTAATCTCCACTGCGGATCGTACTATCGAAGGAATGATGTAAGCCTACAGCCATTTGTGTCTTATTTCAATAGATAAAAAGCATGCAAAATAATGGATAAATTTAAAAAAAAAAAATAACACTTACATTTACACAATAAATAAATTATTTTTCGAGATTCATTCATTTTTCTCACCCATACACACACACGCACACACACACACACGCACTGTTTCCTGATGATTGGTCAGCATCGATTTAGCAGCCATTACATAAGAAGGGTGACCAGAACCAACCCGATAATTACCGAGATATTTCTTTGCTGAACATTTGCAGCAAACTATACAGTTTTGTTTTAAATAAGCGCATCATAGATTGGATTGTATGTAACAATGTGTTAGGCGAAGGACAGGCGGGATTTCGGAAAAAGCGTTGCACGACCGATCAGATTTTCACTCTTGTTGCTTGTATTCAAAAGCAATTGGTTAGATACCGTAACTTATACGTGGCATTTATTGATTTTAAAAAAGCATTTGCCATTGTGTGCAGGGATAATAATAATGTTCGTCATTTGTAAGGCGCCTTAGCCTAAGGATCAAGGCTATGGAAAATTTTACACGTAAATGGTATCAACGGAAAGTGTCTAAACGCCCTTAAGAGCATGTACCACGTCGTTAAGACTCGAGTACGAGCTGGTGCTGACCTCACTGACGTTTTTCTATGTCCTCGTGGCCTCAAGCAGGGTGATTGTTGCTCACCGGTTTTATTTTCACTTATAATTAATGAGTTAACTAAGGAAATAAATGCAAACGGCAGACACGGAATACAGCTGTCTCCGGACATTATTGAAATATTAATTTTATTGTTCGCTGACGATGTAGCACTTTTATCTGATAGTATTCCTATCCTGTCCTATCCTATCCCATAACACGGAGGTCGTAGGGGCACCACAGATGATCGTTTAACCAGCGTACTCCATCTTTCCTTGTCCTCAGCAACCCTGATTGTTTCGCTCAGTGTCAAACCAATCCATTCTCGAATGTTGTCCTTCCACCTCTTTTTCGGTCTCCCTCTACTTCTACCTCCTTGAACTGTGCCTTGCAGGATGGTCTTTGCAAGACCTGATGATCTGGTGACGTGGCTATACCATCGGAGTTTACGTTTTTTCACCACTGTGAGCAGGTCATCGTGTTGTCCAATGGCTTGTGTGACGGTCTGTCGGACTTCGTCGTTTGTGATGTGCTGGGTATAGGAAATGCCCAGAAGTCTTCTGTAGCACCTCATCTCCATGCTTTGTATTCTTCGTTGAAGATCTGCTGTGAGGGTCCATGTTTCGCAAGCTTATAGGAAAATGGAGATGACAAGGCAGCGCAGCAGCCTTACCTTGGAATGTAGACTGATGGTCATGTCTTTCCAAATTGGCTTCAACCTCGCCAGGGCAGCAGTTGTTTGTGCGATCCTGGAGAGGACTTCCTGTCGGGACCCATTGTCTGATACAATGGCTCCTAAATATTTGAAGCTATGCACTGTGTTGAGGGATTGACCTTGGACTTTCATGTCCGTGCTGATGCCATTGGTGTTGTTGGTCATCATTTTGGTCTTCTCTGCACTTATTTCCATTCCATATGCTCTGGAGGTGGTGTCAAGCCTCTGTACCAGCTATTCAAGTTCTTGTTCCTCTCCAGCCAATCCATCAATGTCGTCCGCAAAACGGAGGTTGGAGATTACTCTTCCCCTTATGCTGACTGTGCCTTCGTGGTCTGCTAGAGCATCTGACATGATGCGCTCTAGGAAGATGTTGAAGAGTTTTCGAGAGAGTAGGCATCCCTGACGCACACCGATTGCTGTTCTGAACCAGCTTCCGATGGCGCTGTTGTGGAGGACTGCTCTGGTAGCCTTGTCATACAGGCTTTTAATGACTTCAATAATTTTAGGGCTGATGTTGTACACTCTCATGGTTGCCCACAAAGCCGCATGCCAGATTCGGTCAAACGCCTCTACGAACCCATGATATAGATGTTGTTGGTGCTGTAGGTATTTCTCGCAGATTATTCTGAGGTTGAAAATCTGTTCAGCGGTACTTTGCCCTGCTCTGAATCCTGCTTGCTCTTCAGCTATGATTTGTTCAGCTTGGGGTTTCAACCTGTTGAGTATTATTTTCAGGAGGACCTTGCAGGGATGGCTGATGAGGCTGATGGTGCGGTAATTTTCACATTCATGAAGGTTACCTTTTTTGTGAAGAGTGATGACAAGCGACTGGGTCCATGGTGTAGGCCACTCTCCACTCTGCCAGATCTTGTTACAGATAATGGTGAGTGCGTCGATCATAGCTTCTCCTCCTGCTTGAAGCAGTTCCGCGGATATGTTGTCCACTCCCGCTGACTTCCCCTTCTTCAGCGATTGCACTGCTGCGTCAACTTCTTCTCGGAGAATTGGGAGGATTTCTTCTTCTTCTCTGTTCTCTGCACATGCTAGAACTGATGGGTCTTCGTTTGGTTTGTGGTTGTAAAAGTCAGAGCAGTACTCTGTGCATCTGTCCAAGACTTCTTGTTCTTCTGTAAGGCATATGCCAGACTTGCTTCGGATCGTGGAGACCTTGGACTGTTTAACACTTGTCAACCGCTTCACAGTCTGGTAAGCCTTCTTGCTGTTGTTCTTGTTCAGACTGTTCTCTATTTCCTGGCATTGATCTTCTATCCAGTTCTCCTTTGCTGTGCGCATGCCTTTTCGGATTTCTTTGTTGATTTTTCAGTAGGCATCAGCTCCCTGTGAGGTGTTCTTTTTCTTTTTCATCTCTCTTCGTTTATCACACCGGTCCAAAAGTTCAGGTGTGACCCACAACTTCTTCTTTGGCCAGTGCTTTCCAAGGATCTCCGTGGCGGCATCTGTCACAGCTAATTTGAAGGTGGTGGTCATGGTGTTGACATCTGCTTCACCAGCTCACAAAATGAGCAGTGGTGCAAATTTCCTTGCAATTGTGGCCTAAAATAGTTCTGCCACTTCCAGGGATTAATCTTGAAAGTGACCATGATAGGTCATTTGACCAGTTCACAGGAAAAACAATAGGTCATTTTGGAAAGCAATAAGTCACACAGTCTCATTCGATCGCTTGTCAGTACAAATGGTACAAAATAACTCCCCGAGTCTCTCTCTCTCTATTTAAAATTCGGGCATCAGTGACAAATCTGAATTCTGTTTAAAACATTAATAAACATGATAAATCGAGCAATAAAGATACAGATACTAGTACAGTTGTAGTAACACTAAGAGTAAGAGATCGAAAAAATAATAAATATTATATACTTATAGTTATACTATTACCAAATGAAGAATAGGCCTATAAACTAAAGTAATGGAGCCTGCGGCTGAAGCACACACTGCAGGAAGAGTTATTTTTACCATGTTTGAGTATTAAACATGGTACAATTTAACTATAAAAGAAGGAAAGAAAACAAAAACAACAGAAGACAAGGGTCGACCGGTATCGGTCTCAAAGACCTTTATCAAGACATTTCATGATGCTGCCGACATTTTTTATGTTTCTATAGAAAAGTACAGGTCCGCATCCATTCTTTAAACTTATTTAATTACCTCCACAAAATAAAATAAAAAAGAAATAATTATAAAAATAATACCTACTAATGAATAAAGAAATGAACACAAATAAATTACATAAAATAAATAATTTAAAAAAATACATTAGCTTAAAATAACCCACAAACAAATCAACTACGTCATGTGTGACATCATTAGTACACACTACACAATCTGAGCCCTGCCAAAAGAGGGAGACAATCCAACAGTGCCAAAGTACATAAATGTAAATAGATCCGTAAATTATTAGTTATAAAATAATAATAATAATAATAATAATAATAATAATAATAATAATAATAATAATAATAATAAATAATAATAATAATAATAATAATAATAATAATAATAATAATAATAATAATAATAATAATAATAATAATAATAATAATGACATTTCTAATAATATAATAATGTGCATCTTTAAAAAAAAAAAAAAAAAAAAAAAAAACTAGGCTATAATATTACTATAGGCCTAAACAACAGTTGTTTTTTTTCGGAGGCATTTTTTTGTTTGTTGACAAAATGGAATCGCAAACTAGATCTACACTGTGACTGTCAATGCGTTGGCGCGTTGCATGTGAGCAATGAAAACTATGGATCGGAAAAGTTTGTATTATACTGAAAGGGGAAATAATTTCGTTTCGGTAATGGTTGTGCTAAGTTTTATTGAGTTCGCAGTTTGTGTAGAACTTTTTAAATGACAAATCTTTGCAAAGTTTGACCGCCCAATCGTAAAATCAATATGTCACTTGACCAGCTGGCTGGCAAAACAATCGGTCATTTCAGATTTTTATGCGTCAATGACCGATGACCGACGCCAAGAATAAACCCTGCACTTCCGGGTCTTGCAGTTTGTCCAGGTCGAACTTCAGTCTAGTGCACTTTGCTGTGTTTACTCTCTTCAAGTGAAGCCGGAAAGACATAATCACGAGATCGTGGTCACTTCCGATGTCTGCTCCTGGAAAAGTGCGTGTCCTGCCAATGTTGATGCTTGATCTGAAGCGTTTCTTGACCATGATGTAGTCGATCTGGTTGTGATGCTTACCACCGGGACTGTGCCATGTCCATTGTCTGGATGTTTTGTGGAGACCAAGAGTGTTTGCCAGTATCAGATTGTTGTATCTGGCAAACTCCAACCGTCTCAGACCTCTGTCATTTTTCTCGTTGTTGCAGTGGGGTCCACATGTGTCTCCCCAGTTGTGGTGCGCATCTTGGCCAACCTTGGCATTCCAGTGGCCTTGCACTATGACTATGTCCTTCTTCGGCACTTGGTCAAGGACAGCCTGGAGATTTTCATAGAAATCCACCACTTCGCTGTCGTCATAGTCTGAGGTTGGGGCATAGGCATAGGCCTGGATGATGGTGATGTTAAAAGAGGCTGCTCTCAGACGGATGGTAATGAGTCTACTGGAGACTGGGCGGCAACCCATGTCAGTGGCTAGAATGTTCTTGTGGACCAAGAATCCAACTCTGTGTTCGTGCCTGTCATCTCTACCGCTGAAATAAAGTGTGTGGCCTTTGTCGGTCGTTGTTTCACCTATGTCTTTCCAGCGCAGTTCGCTGATCCCTAAAACGTTCCATCGATAGTGGTCCATCTCGTGGGCCAGTTCTACCCTCCGCATTTAGGGTCCTGACATTCCAGGTTCCTATGACGATGTTATTTCTGGTGCGGATCTTGCTAAGTTGTCCATCAGTAGCACACTTATCGCCTCCGTTCTGGTGGCCAACGGAAGGCGCGGTTCTTGTTGATCCGGGCGACGACCGATCCGGCATGGAGTAAATGGTTTTATTCATCATGTAGTGTGTCTTGGGCAAAAAAGACCTGGCAGGGCCCAATCCTCTCCAGGCTGTTGGCCACAGCCGATATCCACGAATACAGTGTGGCTCGCCTTGACCCCGAGCACGTGGTCGTTGAACCTGTAGTGGCCACGTCACCAGATCATCAGGCCTTGCAAAGACTATTCTGCAAGGCACAGTGCAAGGAGGTAGAAGAGGAAGCAGACTGAAAAAGAGGTGGGAGGACAACATTTGAGAATGGACTGGTTTGACACTGAGCGAAGCCATCAGGGCTGCTGAGGACAGAGAAAGATGGAGTATGCTGGTAAAACGATCATCTGTGGTGCCCTTACGACCTCCGGGTTACGGGACAGGATTGGATAGGGATAGGACAATTTCAGCTGACCTCCGATGGGAGGCGCATATCTCAGGTGCCATGATTAAGAAAGCCCACCAAAGGTTGTATTTTCTTCGTCAGCTCAAAACGTTCAGAGTCAGTCAGAATGTCCTGTCACTATTCTACCGGTCCATAGTAGAGAGCGTTCTCACTTTCTCTGTCGTGGTATGGCACTCTAGTGCGAGCAGTCAGGACAGGGACAGACTTGACCGTGTTGTACGGCAGGCATCAACAGTCGTCGAGACCGTTCTCCCTTCAATTGAATCAATATATCTGCTCCGAGCCAACTGCAGAGCTCAGAATTCCGATTGTGAACCGATTGTGATTTATCAGTACAACTTATGTTAATCTGATGAATAAAAATTGATGCAACATGATGCTCAGAATATATATATAAAAACAAACTCCACACCCAGCCAGCCAGCTCTTCCAGCTGCTCCCCTCGGGGCATAGATTGAGAATGCCTTGGTGCACCACATCAAGATCTCTCAATAGTTTTTTTTCCCACAAGCAGTTAAACTGCTTAAACTTGAGATGGGCTAATCGCCCCAGTGTGTACTTCTTCTTCCATTTTTTCTTCCATTTGACGACCACGATCAATAATGATCACTATTGTCGCAATAGGGCGATATATTGTCACTGGGGGTAAGAAACGGTTTGATAAGGGGCAGGGCTGTTGGGTAAGAGAGGGGAGAGGGTGGAGAGGGGGGAGGTGCATGGGATTGTGGAGGTGTGGGCTACAGCACCGCCAGCGCCCTTGTAATGAAGGCGCTGACTGACGGTGCCTGCACCACCTCAGCGGGCAGGAGGTTCCAGTCGCGGACGGTCCGGGGGAAGAAGGCTGACTGGCGGTGGTCTGTACGGCAGGGGATGCGGGTGTACTGTAGGCTGTGGCCACGCCGGGATCTGGATGGCAGTGGTTTCAGGTGGGAGCATCTGACTTGGATGGTTTTGTGGTGGATTTTGAAGAAAGTGGATAGTCGGGCTATTGTTCGGCGTTTTTGAAGGGAGGGCCATTTCAGCTGCTCAAGCATTGCTGACACACTGGAGGTCGCCTTGTAGTCATTCATGACAAAGCGGGCTGCTCGTCGTTGGACTGCTTCCAGGTCATCTGTCAGGTTCTGCTGAGAAGGGTCCCATACGGTTGAGGCATATTCGAGGTGGGGGCGCACCAGGGCTTTGAACGCTAGTTCCTTTACTTGACGTTGGCGGGTTTTCAGGTTCCTCCGCACAAAGCCAAGCACGGAGTTTGCTTTGCTGGTGACCCTTTGGATGTGCTCATCCCACTTGCCATTGGCCTGTATGGTGACACCCAGGTACTTGGTGGAGGTAACGTTTTGGAGGGTGAGGCCATGTAAGGTGTACTGGGTTGCTTGGTCAGCCATCCTTCTGGCGATGTTGAGGATGACACACTTGCTGAAATGGAACTCCATATTCCAGGCTTCCTCCCACTTCTCCAAGGCAGCAAGGTCGGCCTGGAGGATTTGTTGGTCGTGGTCATTCGCTCTGGCGCGGTGGAGCATGGTGTCGTCCGCGAACAGTCTGGAGGTAGAGGCAACCCTGTCTGGTAGATCGTTGATGTATACGAGGAACAGACAAGGGCCAAGGACGCTGCCTTGAGGTACTCCGGACTTCACACATACTGGGTCAGACCGGGCTCCCTCAACGACAACGGATTGGGTACGTCCTTCCAGAAAGTTTGCTATCCATGTGTTCGTCTGCCCCCTGACACCATAGTGGTCCAGCTTGTGCACTAGTAGGCTGTGGTTCACTTTGTCGAAAGCCTTCGCAAAGTCCATCACTACGACGTCAGTGGTCAGGCCGCGCTCCATGTTGTCTGACAGCTCCTCTGTGAATTCAAGCAGCTGAGACTCGCAGGACCTGCCTCTGTGGAAGCCATGCTGCTGTGGGGTGAGGATGCTGTTGGACTCCAGGTGTGTCATGATGGAGCTGACCAGGATGTGTTCAAACACTTTACAAGGGACACTAGTGAGGGAGATTGGGCGGTAGTTGCCAGGATCTTATTGTTGTCCCTTTTTGAAGACAGGGGCAACGTTGGCAGTCTTCCATTCCAGTGGGATGGTGCTTGATTCAAGGGATGTAGAGTAGATCCGCGTTAGTATGGGCGCGATCTCAGGAGCCAGCTCTTTTAGCACTCGAGGTGATATCCCATCTGGTCCTGGGGCCTTATACGGGTTGAGTGACGTCAAGAGTTTCAGCACCCCTACTTCGGACACAGTGATCTTGTCCATTTCTGGGTAGTCGTCTCTTGAGTTTGGCATTTGGCACTTGTCCTTGAACTCTTCGAAGCTGTAGGTATCACCGGCGCTGAAAGCTTTGTAGAACTGGTTGTTTAGGAGTTTTGCTTTCTCCTTGGGTCCGTGATGAGCTGACCGCTTTGTTTCAGTGCTGGTATGTCATTGGAGGTTGCCCTTTGGTGTTTCATGTAGGTCCAAAAGCGCTTGGCGGATGGGGCAGTGTCAGTCTCTGTGGATGTTGGTACAAAGAGTCCGCCAACGTATTCCCAGTAGGCTTGCCGCAATTTGCGCTGGACGTCACGCCTCAGGTACAGGAATTCGGTGCGTAGGTCGTGCGTGCCGAATTTTCTCCACAGCTTGTATTTCCTGTCCCTCTTCTTGATGAGCCTACGTAGTTTTGGGGAGATCCAAGGTTGACTTGCTCGTTGACGCGATGTTTTGTGAGGGATGTTACTCTTCATGCTCTCTTGCAACTTGTTTTGGAAGATCGTCCATAGGTCGTTGGCTGTGGCAGAAGGTGGTAGGTCCTGCATTTGTTGGTAGAGGCTGATCATGTCTTCCCTCATCTGCTGCCAGTTTGCCTTACTGTACAGTGGGATGCTGCGAGGAGGGCCGTTCTTGATGGTCACCCGCGCCTTCCACTCGAAGTATACAACATCGTGGTCAGAGATGCCGGGGACAGCTTCGATTCGGGGGACAAGGTGGGGTGCATTGGTGATAACCAGGTCAAGGGTGCTTGTGTGCGAGTGTGTGTATGCACATACATTGATATTTAAACACCCCACAATGTAGACAATACTGGTGTGTGTCTGTGTGTGTGTGTGGCTTCTGTGTTCTACCCCTGCACCTACCTCCCCACCCAGCCCTCACCCCCTGTACACTGTTCACTGTGGAGTAGTCTGCACTAAGCATGGAATACAAGATCTGTATACTACTGTCTCCCATGGAAACCCTTTATGAAATACTCCACCCTGTTTACAATGGTGCTCAGGCAGCTAACATTAGAGCCATCACTCATGCTGTACTTCATCGGGTTGTTAGACTATTTTTAGTTGCCTCTGTTGTATTAGGTTTTATTGTTGTCTCTTGTTCTTTTATCGGTGGTATCTCTTATGCCCTTGCACATCACGAAGGCACAGTCAGCATAGGGGGTAGAGCAATCTCCTATCTTCGTTTTGCGGATGACTTTGATGGATTGGCTGGAGAGGAACAAGAACTTGAACAGCTGGTACATAGGCTTGACACCACCTCCAGAGCTTATGGAATGGAAATAAGTGCAGAGAAGACCAAAAATGATGACCAATAATACCAATGGCATCAACACGGACATCAAAGTCCAAAGTTAATCCCTCAACACAGTACATAGCTTCAAATATTTAGGAGCCGTTGTATCAGACAATGGGTCCCGACAGGAAGTCCTCTCCAGGATCGCACAAACAACTGCTGCCCTTGCGAGGTTGAAGCCAATTTGGAAAGACATGACCATCAGTCTACATTCCAAGGTAAGGCTGCTGCGCTCCCTTGTCATCTCCATCTCCCTATATGCTTGTAAATCATGGACCCTCACAACAGATCTACAACGAAGAATACAAAGCATGGAGATGAGGTGCTACAGAAGACTTCTGGGCATTTCCTATACCCAGCACATTACAAACGACGAAGTCCGATAGACCATCACACAAGCCATTGGACAACACGATGACCTGCTCACAGTGGTGAAAAATCGTAAACTCCAATAATAATGAAATAATAATACTAATAATAATAATAATAATTTAAATACTACTACTACTACTACTACTACTACTACTACTACTACTACTACTACTACTACTAAATACAACAACAATAATAATACATGGAATAGCATATGATATATATACACATTTGAACCACATTACAGACTTCGGTTATTTTCATTTTTCTTGATTTCTCTGCAGAAACAATGAAGCAAGACAACGCTTTTATAAGCGTCATATCAAGCCAAATATTGCTGGACAAAAACAATTGCACAAAGTCGTACTTATTAGGAAATATAAACTTACTTCTAGTTGTGATTTTGAAATTTAGAAATTTCAAAATCACAAAGTCGTACTTATTAGGAAATATAAACTTACTTCTAAGAGATCTGTTCAGCGGATAGACAAATAAAAAATGGCGTTCGTCATCAATACTATCAGGGCAAAATGAACATTTTTGTTTGGACAACACATCATATCTGTGTAAGTTTGCATTTACAGGAAACATTCCAGCTCTGAATTTTGTAACAGCCTGTCGAAACGAAGGCACTGAAAAATAGTCTAGCTATGTTTCAAGAACAAATAAGAGTTTAAAGGAAGTGTAGTTATCGTAACGGTGACTTTCACACATTGATTCGCGCCAGTTTTGCACAAACATATCAATGAGTCTTTCCTTTAAAAGTTGCAAAAACACATTTAGGTTACCAACTCCTTGAGGAAGGAAATACAATTCCAAAGCCAGTACTAAAAAGCAATTCTTTAATGTTCGTCGCCCAACATCTTTTTCCTTTTTCATCTAGGGAGACAAGCATCCTGTAAGCTACTGAAGGCAGCCGATTTTCGTCTAGCTGGAGTAGTTTAAACCAGTATTTTATACAACGCAAACGGGAGTTAACATATAACGGGTACCTTCCTAGTTCGCCATATACAATATTGTTTGGGGTGCCTCTGGGTAAACCCAGAAATCGTTTGCAAGCAATTAATTGTACCTTTTCAATGCCTGCAACTTCATGGATACTCCATACCTCAGATGCGTACAACAAAATAGAAGTTACTTTGCTGTCAAGGGGGGACACTTCGACTCTTTGACACTTTAATAATGAACAATAGCCTTTGGCCCACTTCATGGTTGACAATCAACAAGGGAGCTTTAAATAAAAAATATAAATTACACATTTAGGCAAATGAATAAAAAGGCGCATTTCAATCTGATTTCATTCATACCGTATCTCATTCCATTTACATTCTGTCTCTTAAATGTCAACATCATGTACTCCTTTAACTTGCCCATTGCATTATTGCTAATTCGTAATTATTATCTTTTACTCGCTAATTTAAATTAAGCAATTGACATGTTAATCTCTGCTATTATTATTTTCTTGATTTATGGTCATTTTATTTCCTCCTCCTCCTCCTCCTCCTCTCTCTCTCTCTCCATCTTTTTATTATCAGCTATTATCTTTTTCTTTTCTTCAGCCATCACCCTCTTCTCTCAAATTTCATTATTTTGTTTTTTTCTCTATCTCTCTCTTTCACTCTCTCTCTCTCAATTCCAGCTATCTTCCTTGGAGGTTCACACTACCCACAATGCTGATCGTGCTTCTGGAGGCATTTGTACAGGAACCACGCAAGCTGACGAACCTTTCCAATATCACTGGTGCCCATCAAATTAGCCAAGTGTAGTCTTTGATTGTAATGTTCTACGTTCTGCAAGAGAGCTGGGCGCAGCTGACTGTACTGACTACAACTATACATCAGGTGCAGTTCATCGTCCAATACACCAGGGCAACACGGGCAGCCGTTGTCCGGTTGTTGTTCAGATTTGGCATATCTATTTTTATGAACTCTTAACGAACTGATGCCCAGTCTGATTTTTACTACCAGTGTGTCTCTAAACGCCTTAATTGGAATACTATCTAGGTAAATCTCCAAATGCAAACCCTGTTTAAAAACTCTGTATTCAGCAAAACGATCACTGATATCTATACCTGCACTCCATTCCTGAAAATACATATCCACGAGTCTTTGCCTGAAATCCATCAGAAAACTCGACATGTCACCAACTCCTTGATGTAGCCATACATGTCTGTTACGTTGAAACGCGAAGGATAGTATGTCTGAAACGCGCACGATAGATCTAATCGTTTCGCTTTGCAAAGTATTCAATAATAGAGTGTATTTACCTTTGATTTGAGTTTGCATGGTTGTTAGAAGAAGCTTTGTATAACGTTGATAATTTTCGTTAGTCGATATTATTGGAGAATTCTCTAGATTTGCGTGTTTACGGTCGATCGAAGATTCCCGATAAATGTAAATATTTGAGAACATTCTTGGAATGTGAAGAAAGATGTATGACGTAAGTCAGTGATGACGAACTTTAGTTTGATTGGTGGTAAAGCGTCATCGGGAACATTCTGACGTTATCTCGATCGAGAGAAAAACTATAAAATGGATGCTCTGTGAGTGTGTTGATAGTATAGTGTGTGGAAAGTAAAAAGTTGAGAGTGGAAAGGCCATTGTATGCAGTTGTTGATGTGTGCTGAATAAAAGTGGAAAACTTCATACGTCGACTCTGTGACTTGTATGCTGATTGAACGGGTTGCGTGGATAAACGAATCCGAGTTTACACCTATCAGGAGAATTCAAGCATTGGGGCTGAATCAACTACTGATAAAAAAAAACACCAACATCAATCGAATGAGTGTAACATTTTGGGGACCAAGTCGCCGATCTATGTCATAGCCAAGGGTTCAACTGCTACAACAAGCGAGTCAACGTTACGAGAGGCAGTCATCGAGGGTAGTTGCGAACGAGTTGCGTCGGGAGGGGCCAACATACTGGGACTACATCCGATAGATTCGGGTTGACTGCAAGGGCGTGTAGTCGCTGAAGAGTTGCTTCGTGAGCGAACAACAGATCGGGACTACGTGGCTGCCGCAAGACTACGTTGAGGGACAGTCTCGGAGCTACATCGCCAGTATTACATAGAGCGACGAGCGGACGTCGCGTCTACTTCAGCACAGGAGCGTGTACATCAACACCAGCGTGGTTGTAACGGACGCAGTTCGTACACTTTTCTGTAGGAAGACGGTATGACGTCACTGCATAATTTTTCGAATAGTTTGTGAACTGTTGTTAGAGCAGAGACTATACATCAGCCTTAGTGACAGGACGTGGGGTGCTCTAGAAAGACCTGATTCTTTAGGAATTACTTTTGCTGTATAAAGAATACAGGTATTTATTGTTATTATTATTATTAGTGGTATTTATAATGAACTGCTAAGCTATCTTTACGAAAAGGGAAAATATTGCTTTTTGTAAATTAGTACGTTTAGGGTACAGAAGAACCCATGTTTGAAAACAAAGTTCGATAACTCGTGTCAATATTTATTTGATCATGTGTATACATGTATGTGTGACTCAGTTTGTAATTATGCCATTCTTATTCATTCATGTGTGGATATGGGGCTGAAATAGGAACGTATTTCAGTTGTGTAGTTTGTATATCTATTGATGAATGAATGGGTATAAATATGTTATAAAATGAAGGTGAGCTGTGTTTGTAATATTTGGCTCATAGTCCCTTGTGTGTAGCCTATGCAATGTGTGTAAAATGGCTATACTAGGTATTGTCACAGGAATGGTGACAGTAGTGATTGTAGTGATTGTGGTGGCGTGTAGAGACATTCTACAAATGGAAATGATCCTTGCTCAATGTGAGCTATAAAGACATACAGTCTCTTTAAGGATAAGAGCAAAAATTTACGATTGTGTACATGTTGTATACAGCGGAGCGGTTACGGAGCAAAGGACCCCTGATGTGCGGCGGATGGATTTGGTCCCCATGACATCACTGGCTTGACCTGATGTGGACACCATCATCGCCGTAGCTCTCCTTCGGATACCATCACTGGTGCAGAATTGCAACAACGGTACCGAAGTGAATCTCCGGATCAACGCCACGAAGACAACTGCAGCGTCTTCAGTGTGTGGCTGTGACCCCAGCGTCGGCTGTGAATACCGCGCCGGGAGTGTTTGATCCGCGAAACACGGTCAGTAGGCCTAAATAAAAACTGTGACATTTTCTGTGCTCCGGTGCTAATGGAAAAGAGAAGAGTCGAGTGACGTCCTTAGAAAGGACAATGACTTTTGCTAGCGTTGAACTCTGGTAGTAACTATGTGGCCCCATCAATTTAACTGGGTAAAAGTACTACGTTAACTATGTGTGCTTATGTATCAGCTGTGTGATTTATTTATATGCTGGAAAGAATCGTATGATTTAATGTATCTGTGAATTTAGTGTATGTGAAGATGGTTTAATGTATATGTGAATAATTGAATGAGAATAGTGTAACAGAGGGCAAAGAGAAACAATTGTGTAGACTTTGTCCTTGTCTGAAAGCATGTGTGTGGTGAAGGATGAGAAGTTAGAGTAAACAGAGATAGAACACACTCCTTTATACTGAGCGTCAGACAGCCACACCCACACACTCATTCATTACACCATAAGTAGTTATACATATATTTATTTAGATTATAGAACACAATAAACCCTCCGTTACATTTGGTGACCCTAGACTCTCTCTGTGTTAGCATTAAGTCATACATATTTATATTTATTGAGGGCACCACTAGTTATTATATATATATACTGTTAGACTAGTGGGCTTATCTCCCTTGAAAATTCTTGATTATATTGTGTATGACTGTGATGTTTTGTTTTGTGTGACAATGCCGTCTCCGGCGTAACGGCTGTGCCTGTGTACAGTTTCTGGGCACTAAGGGTTTAATTCTTTTTCTGTCTGTGGGTTGCTATTTTCTTATTTTCAGCTCTGTTCTTCTGTTAGTGGGATTGTTTGTTTTTGGTTAGTTCTTTGCTGTGTAAGGTTCTGTCCTTTCATGCGTGTGTTTGGATGTATGTTCTCTTTGCCCTTATTTTAAGTAGGTTATAGTGTTAGGATTTCAGCCCCATTTAATTTACTTTGCTTTATTTATTCATTGTGTTGTTTGATTTGCATTGATTTTGATATTGTAATATTCTGTATTTATGTATGTGGTTATAATTGGTTAGTCTTGTTAAATTGTTTCCCTTGATTTAGCTTACAGTTGTTAAATTGTTTCCCTTGATTTAGTTTAGTTGTTGATACATTGTTTCCTTTGGTTCATGTTGGATTGTTAGTGCTGATAGTGTTGTTTGTGATTTTATTTGGTTTAGTAATTCTGTTTGACTTTGAATTTAATTGGATATAGAGTAGTATAGTAGTTAGTGTGACAGTATTTAATTTTTTATTTATTTATAAAATTAATCTTCATAAGACTTTGTTATTTGGTTGACTTTATTTTCCTTTGGCCGTCAACTTGGTATTATAGTATTATTGAGTTCTAGGCTTATTGTGTTGAGAGTTAATTGTTTTTTT
This sequence comes from Oncomelania hupensis, assembly GCA_036898135.1. Lineage (NCBI taxonomy): Eukaryota > Metazoa > Mollusca > Gastropoda > Littorinimorpha > Pomatiopsidae > Oncomelania > Oncomelania hupensis. The sequence continues at coordinate 4,517,105 of CM072517.1, forward strand.
TTCTCATTTCATAATTCTTTATTTAATAACTTTGTTTAAATAATATTTCTTTTGTGGGCATTGTATATATTTTTTATTAGGGTAGTTTTTTTTAAAAAACTTGTTCATATAAATTATTCTCTGGGACAAGGGAGGTAACAATTTGATTGTGAGTTTGAGTGTTTGGATTATTTTATTTGACTTAGAAATTTATTTATGTGTTTATTTTTTCTTTTCCTATTGACATTGATATAAACTTTAAATACTTGTGAATAGATCCTTTATTGGGATTATGCATAATAATATTATCATACTTTAAAACTAAAAGACTGTTTGAACAAATATTTGGATTGCAACTATTAACTTACTAATTTAATCTTTCACTGTATATTCATTGTGCTTATTATCAACTTCAGTTGAAGTTCTTCAACATATGTTGTGAATATATTGACTTGGTGTATTCCATTGGATATTTAAAACATTTTTGTCATTGCTTCAGAACTTGTAAAACATATTGGGATAATATAATATATAATTTGCTTTGTATACATTTAAGACTTGACTGTTTTCATGATGACTTGAATTGTACGTTGTATTGGAAGTCTACTTCTGAAGATACTTAGTTGTTGTTCATAAGATTCATAGAACAATTTATAGTTGTTTTGATTGATTGCATTTTGCCATTTCATTTTTGATATTTTGATATTTTATTGATTTACTGTTTGAACACTTTGATACTTTTATAGTAAATTTTTTTGTTGGTTGTTGGTCTACATTGTACTTAGCCATGTCTGATGATTATGATCAGTTGTTCCAATCTTTTATTGCTCAAGCTACAACTTTGGGTATTCCTGAAAAAGAACGTGGGAAATATGTACAGGATTGTTTTGATCGTATTGAAAGACAAAAAGTGAGAGATGAAAAAAAATTAGAAGAAGCTACAAAACAAGCAGAAGTTGAATTAGCTAAAAAACAAGCAGATGTTGAGTTAGAGAAAGAGAAAACAAAACAAAAGGAACTTGAGTTACGTTCTGAACAGAGACCTGAGGAACAAGATACGGGTTTTGGAAACAGAGGTAGAGATAGTACTTCTTTTGGTGCTAGACCTGTTTACCCCAAGTTGCCTCTTTTCAAAGAAAGACAAGATGACATAGATTCATACCTTTTTCGTTTTGAGACTCATGCTACAGCCCTTGGCTGGGATAGAAGCAAATGGGTTACATGTCTTTCAGCTTTGTTAGAAGGTAATGCACTGAACTTATACCACAGTCTTGCTGCAAATGGTCAGGTTGATTATCCAACTTTGAAAGACAATTTGCTTAAGAAGTTCCAGTGTACTGCTGAAGGTTTTCGCAAGAAATTCCGTGAAGTCCGACCAGACTCAAACGAACCTTTCCAAACATTTGGTATTGAACTGAACAGATTGTTTGATAGCTGGATAGCTTTGTCCGGTGTTCCTAGAAACATGCAAGGAATAATGAATCTTGTGTTAGGTGAACAGTTTCTAGAATGTGTGTCACAAGATCTCGCTACTTTCATTCGCAAGCGTGGACTTGTCACATTGGATGATATGGTTAAAACCGCTGAAAGTTATCGTCTTGCTCGTCCCGGAAAGAACTTAGCACGTAAATCGGCTGCTACAATTTTCGGTTCAGTAGGATCAGTTGATGTAGCTGAGGAATCGCAAGCTGCTGCTGGCTCTGCAGATTCTCGCGGTGGTTACTCAAACTATCGAGGTCGTGGCTATTGGAGAAATCGTGGTGGTTTTCAAAGGAAAGACCCAACATACACAGATTCGAACCAAAAGGTCGAAGGTCGTTTTGATCAAACTCGGGGATCTTATAGACGTGGACGTGGAGGTGGTTCATTTTACTCCAATTTTGATAATTGCCCTCTTTGTGATGGTAAAGGTCATGGTCCTAAACAATGTCCCCTTCGAAATAGTCAAAATCCTTGCCCTGTTTGCAACATTGGTGGTCATACTAGAAAGGCTTGTCCCTTTGTTGTGAAGAAAGCCACAGCTTCAGATGATAAGACTAATAAATCAAGCTCTGGTTGTGCAGTTGTCCCTGTGGACTCTGAAGTTGTTTGTTCTGTTTTTGATCAGACACCTGGTCACTTGCATTTAGAAGTTGGTTCTGTAAATTCTACTGCTTGCTCAGTTCTGCGAGACACAGGTGCTACCATTTGTGGTGTTCGAAAACGTTTGGTTTCTGATGAGCAGTATGTACCAGGTACTGTTCGTTGTAAAACTTTTGGTGGAGAGATCAACATTTATCAGCAGGCTAAAGTTGTTGTTTCTTGCCCATATTTTGTTGGTGAGTTGGTTTGTTGTGTTCTTGAGGATCCAGTTGCTGACTTGATTGTGGGAAATATTCCAGGTTTGATTGTTCAGCAGACCCAAGATACCAAAGTTGCTGCTGCTGCTGCTGATATTCCTGTTGCTGCTGTCACTACTCGTGCTCAGGCTAGGAAGCAAGATCTCCCGCACAAACCTCTTGTCACTGTGTGCGATGACTTGAAGGTCACTCGTGCTGAACTCATTCAGCTGCAGAAAGATGATGCTACTTTGCAAGGTTGTTTTAAGTTAGGTGTTTCAGGTGAAGAAAAGGTTGTTGGTTCTGCTACCTATACTTTCTATTTTAGAGATGATATTTTGTACAGGAGGTATCAGAAATCCAAGGATATTTTGCATCAGGTTGTTGTTCCTGAAAAACTTCGTACTTCAGTCATGATTGCTGCGCATGATCAACTTTTGGCAGGTCATTGTGGAGTTCGTAGAACTTTGACTAGGATTCTGTCCCAATTCTTTTGGCCTGGTGTTTCTGCTGATGTGAGTGCTTATGTTCACACTTGTGACATTTGCCAGAAGACAATTTCAAAAGGAAAAGTTCCCCCTGTTCCGTTGGCGACTATGCCTCTTATCTCGACTCCATTCGAGAGGGTCGCTATTGATCTAGTAGGGCCTTTGTCTCCTCCATCTGTTGAAGGTCACAGATATATTCTGACTTTGATTGACTTGGCTACTAGATTTCCCGAAGCTGTTCCTATGAAAGACATTTCTTCTGTTGCTGTTGCTGAAGCTTTGATGAGTATTTTTTCAAGGTTAGGTTTTCCCAAGGAAATTCTTTCAGATCAAGGTTCTCAGTTCAACTCAGATTTGATGAAACAGTTTCATGCTTTGTGTGGTACTCAAGCCATACGTACTTCTCCCTACCATCCTCAAGCAAATGGTACTGTTGAACGGTTTCATGGCACTTTGAAATCTATGCTTCGAAAGGTTGTTCATTCTCAACCTAAAGCGTGGCATCGCTATCTTCCTGCATTGCTCTTCGCATGTAGAGAATTGCCGTCAGAAAGTACAGGTTTCAGTCCTTTCGAACTGATGTTCGGTCGCAAACCGAGAGGTCCCATTTCTCTCATTGCTGATTTCTGGACCGAAGATCACAACTCTAGTGATACATCAGCGAAGCCATTGTACACTTACCTCTTTGACCTGAAGAATATTATTTCTGAAGTTTGTGAAATTGCTTCCCAAAACTCTGCAGATTCGTCTGTCAAGAACAAAAGGTACTTTGATCGTCGTGCAAAAGCACGAACTTTTTCTGTTCATGATGAGGTACTTGTTCTTCTCCCCACTGACTCTAACAAACTTCTTATGACATGGTCAGGTCCTTATTTTGTACAGGAATGTCTTCATCCAGATTATAGGATTCTTGTGAAGGGAAAGTCGAAGATTTTCCATGCAAACATGCTCAAACGATATCTTCGTCGTGTTGATGCTGCTGTTGGTATTGTTGAGGATTCTACACGGTTGTCAACAGGTGTTTTAGTTGACTGGTCTTCCATTTCTACTTTTTTGCTTCCAGATGTCGAGGATGTTGGACCTCAGTGTGATGTTCCTCATGCTGACGTTTCAGATTGGCATACTGTCCCATCAGTGGCTATTGGTGTTGTCCAAGATGATGATGATGTTGGTGGTCTTCCCACTATTCCTCTCATGTTGTCGTCTGTCAATGACGAGGACATTTCAAAGATCGATTTCAACAATGATCTCTCTGATTCTGATGGTCAGTCCCTGTATTCAGTGTTTGCAGATTTTCCTACGGTGTTGACATCGAGACCCGGTGCATTCAATGGAAATCTATTCCTTGACGTCAAACTTACGACTGATGTTCCAGTTCGTCGACGGGCTTATGATTTACCTTTCTCTTCCAAGCAGGTAGTCGTAAGAGAAATTCAAGCCATGCTTGATCTGGGTGTGATCGAGAAGTCAAAGTCTGCATATTCATCACCTGTTGTCTTGGTTCAAAAGAAAGATGGCGCTTGTAGATTTTGCATTGACTACAGAGCCCTCAACAAAATTACAGTTTTTGATGCGGAGCCTATTCCAGATGTGGACGAGTTGTTCACAAGGCTTGCGAACAGTACGTTTTTCACACGTATTGATCTTTCTAAGGGCTACTGGCAGATTATTGTCAGCCCGGTGGATCGTCACAAGACGGCGTTCGCAACGCACATTGGTCTCTACCAATGGATCAGAATGCCTTTTGGCTTGGTTTCTGCTCCTGCAGTGTTTGCCCGGATGATGAGGATGCTCGAACTCGATGAGGCCAATTCCATGAATTTCTTTGACGATGTTTTGGTTCATAGTGCTACTTTCCAAGATCATTTGGTGCATGTTAGAGGAGTTTTAAACAAGCTGCTTCACTACAATTTGACGGCAAGACCAGCTAAGATCGCGTCTGGTTATAAAAGTCTGGAGTTTCTTGGACATGTGGTGGGAGAGGGGATGCTGCGTCCAGAAAAGAAAAAGATAGAAAAGATTTTGGCCATCCCTACTCCGACTACCAGAAAGCAGGTCCGTTCCCTGTTAGGGCTGTTGAGTTTTTATAGAAGATATGTCCCTGCTTTCGCAACTATCACGGCTCCCATTACCGATCTCACAAAGGAGACGAAAGCGCGCACAATTGCGTGGACTCCTGCTTGTGAGGAAGCGTTGGTTAAGATCAGACACATTTTTTCTTCTGCGCCTGTTCTTCAGTTACCTAGGCTGGACCAACCTTTCATTTTGCGCACGGATGCTAGTTCTACTGGCCTGGGTGCTGTGCTGCTTCAGGAGTTGGAGGAAACTCTTCACCCCGTGTCATTTGCGAGCAGAAAGTTGCTCGACAGAGAAACCCGATATAGCACGATAGAAAGGGAATGTTTGGCTATTGTTTGGGCTATTTCGAAATTTTCCAAATTTCTCTGGGGGGTTGACTTCGTCCTTCAGACTGATCACAGACCGCTGACGTACTTGCATACAAGTCGTTTTAAGAATTCCCGCATCATGCGTTGGTCCTTGTCCTTACAAGAGTTCAGATTCACTCTTGAACCACTTCCAGGTACACAGAATGTGTTCGCGGATCTGTTGTCACGCGCTGATCGTGATCAATCGGTTCCATAGATCAAGGTTTCGTGGTCGTGCTGTGTTTTGACATTATCCTCAGAACTTGTAAAAAATAACCTCGGTCGGTTCTTTTTTTCTTTGGGAGGGGGGTAGTGTAACGGACGCAGTTCGTACACTTTTCTGTAGGAAGACGGTATGACGTCACTGCATAATTTTTCGAATAGTTTGTGAACTGTTGTTAGAGCAGAGACTATACATCAGCCTTAGTGACAGGACGTGGGGTGCTCTAGAAAGACCTGATTCTTTAGGAATTACTTTTGCTGTATAAAGAATACAGGTATTTATTGTTATTATTATTATTAGTGGTATTTATAATGAACTGCTAAGCTATCTTTACGAAAAGGGAAAATATTGCTTTTTGTAAATTAGTACGTTTAGGGTACAGAAGAACCCATGTTTGAAAACAAAGTTCGATAACTCGTGTCAATATTTATTTGATCATGTGTATACATGTATGTGTGACTCAGTTTGTAATTATGATGCCATTCTTATTCATTCATGTGTGGATATGGGGCTGAAATAGGAACGTATTTCAGTTGTGTAGTTTGTATATCTATTGATGAATGAATGGGTATAAATATGTTATAAAATGAAGGTGAGCTGTGTTTGTAATATTTGGCTCATAGTCCCTTGTGTGTAGCCTATGCAATGTGTGTAAAATGGCTATACTAGGTATTGTCACAGGAATGGTGACAGTAGTGATTGTAGTGATTGTGGTGGCGTGTAGAGACATTCTACAAATGGAAATGATCCTTGCTCAATGTGAGCTATAAAGACATACAGTCTCTTTAAGGATAAGAGCAAAAATTTACGATTGTGTACATGTTGTATACAGCGGAGCGGTTACGGAGCAAAGGACCCCTGATGTGCGGCGGATGGATTTGGTCCCCATGACATCACTGGCTTGACCTGATGTGGACACCATCATCGCCGTAGCTCTCCTTCGGATACCATCACTGGTGCAGAATTGCAACAACGGTACCGAAGTGAATCTCCGGATCAACGCCACGAAGACAACTGCAGCGTCTTCAGTGTGTGGCTGTGACCCCAGCGTCGGCTGTGAATACCGCGCCGGGAGTGTTTGATCCGCGAAACACGGTCAGTAGGCCTAAATAAAAACTGTGACATTTTCTGTGCTCCGGTGCTAATGGAAAAGAGAAGAGTCGAGTGACGTCCTTAGAAAGGACAACGACTTTTGCTAGCGTTGAACTCTGGTAGTAACTATGTGGCCCCATCAATTTAACTGGGTAAAAGTACTACGTTAACTATGTGTGCTTATGTATCAGCTGTGTGATTTATTTATATGCTGGAAAGAATCGTATGATTTAATGTATCTGTGAATTTAGTGTATGTGAAGATGGTTTAATGTATATGTGAATAATTGAATGAGAATAGTGTAACAGAGGGCAAAGAGAAACAATTGTGTAGACTTTGTCCTTGTCTGAAAGCATGTGTGTGGTGAAGGATGAGAAGTTAGAGTAAACAGAGATAGAACACACTCCTTTATACTGAGCGTCAGACAGCCACACCCACACACTCATTCATTACACCATAAGTAGTTATACATATATTTATTTAGATTATAGAACACAATAAACCCTCCGTTACAGTGGTGCAGCGTCGCATACGATGAGGACAGCGGGGCCTGCGTCAGCGAAGGCGACTAGTGACAAGCATCAGCGCTACTGCAGAAAGCGTGCTGTTCTAGAACAGTCTAGAAAGGTACAGCACAGTCAAGAACTTTTCTAGAAAAGAACTTTCCAGAAAAGCATCAAGATGACTGACGTCTGGCAGAGAGGGATTGAACTGAATCTAAAAGGCAAGCAGCTGACGGAGAACGTCAAGTCTCAGGAGAGAATACGAGAAAGAGAATTGGAAGAGAAGCGTCTAGAAAAAGAAATAGAATTAGAACAGAAGCGTCTAGAAATTGAACAGCAGCGGCAAGAAAAAGAAGAGCAACGACGTCGTGAAGAAAGAGAGGACCAGCGTCGGCGTGACGAGATGGACGAGAGACGATTAGAGGCTGAGCGTCAGTACCAGCTAGAGTTGGCGCGCATCCAGCAACAGCAGAACGCGCCACAAGTTATCAGTAACAACAAAGCTCCAAAATTGCCAGCGTTTGTCGACGGGAAGGACCAGATCGACAGTTATTTGGCGAGATTTGAAAGGTTTGCCAGAAGCTCTAACTGGCAACCTCAAGACTGGGCGATTCGACTAAGTGCACTTCTGACGAGGCAAGCACTCGACGTCTACACCAGATTGTCGGACGATGACGCTAAAGACTACGACGTCTTGAAAGAGGCCCTATTGCAGTGCTACAACTTTACAGAGAAGGGCTACCGTAAACGCTTCCGTGAATGCCGGCCTAAGTCAGACGAGACGCCAAAGCAGTTTGTGGAGCGCCTGTCGTCATATCTACACAAGTGGGTGGAATTATCAGGCGAAAGGAAGTCTTACGACAGTCTCCATGACCTGATCGTGAAGGAACAATTTCTCAATGCCTGTCACAAGGACCTAGCAACCCACTTAGACTTTTTTAACGCGTGTCTAATGTTTGCGTTATCTTGTGAGAGTTAATCTAAACTACTTAATTCTGTACTTGTACGGGGAAAGGGCATGACAAACCAAATTATAATATACAAGACAAACAAAATAGAATCAGTCTCACTGCCTTCCAAAAGGGTTTGCCACACGCTCAAATAAATCACAATAAACTACAGCTTATCTTCATTTTTATACAATTTTAATAATCTAACTAATACATGTCAACCAAGAAACATAAAACTCGCATGCACATATATTCTAACTAACAATGCAAATAATAGTCAAGTAAATTCATTGTTTCTTACCGCATCTTTCCAGTTTCTTTCGCCCTTCTGTCCTCCATTAAAATCACGAACTTTCACCCTATACTAACAGTAATAAACTAAAACAGCAATCTAAACTATGCACACACCCTTAGAACCGAGCAACTCTAACTTATTTATCAGTTCATTTACTGACTAACTTTCAATCTCACTTTTGCCTCTAAATAACAAAATCACTAATTAAACAACTACTAAACGCAAGCCACCAAGCTTTGTAGTAAATGTCCTACACACATCCTAGCCCATTATGCACAAGAGTAGAGAGGCCGCAGTCTCTTTACATTATTAAATTCACTACATATCATATACTGACTGCCCTAAGCTCTAGCCTTCTATACAGAAGAGATGTCTGGACGAAGCAGGAGGTCAGAGATAAGAGGGCGAGTCCTTTGTTCGTCGTGGGTTAAATACTACAAGTTTCCCAAGAAGCACCCCTCTTCATAAGGAGATGTCTTAATTCCTACGTCATTACCACGTGACTGACTACGCCCTAGTACTTATCACGTGGTCAAGACTAATCATGGTCCCGCACACACACAAAGAATGTCTGAACATGTGTATGCATCATTGTCTGTCTATGTAGACTATAAACTTTACCGGCTAATGACCGCTGAGCAGGCGATGTGTATCGCACGTGCCAACGTTATACTAACACTTTGTACACCGGAGTCACTATTGTAAGCAGGCTAGACTAAGCAATCTTTAATCATCCTTTACCACTATCTCATTCCCTTGTAAAACTTTTTTCTCTAAGGTTATAATTGCCGCCGGCCTGCGAAGGAGCGTCCTCGCTCCTTAAAAATTGAGCATGAAAAAAACAAAACAAAATAAAGCAAAGAGGGTACAAAGTGACGATACTAAAGCGATCTGAGGAGGCGAAGTGGCGAAGATGAGGTAAGACTTACAAAATATAAAAATTGCAAAAGAAAGTTGCATGCACCAAATGACAAGTAAGCACAAAACACCGAAAAACCACAACTAAATAAGTCCGACGGCAAAGTACTGTACAGTTTATGTACCCAAAAAAATTTTAAGGTAGTGCAGGAACCCGAAGTGAAGACCGATGGATCCAGGATGAGAAACGACCAAAAGGGCTATGAGGACATTTGGCAATGAGGACACATGAGGACTGTCCCCACAAGCCAAGCAGCACCTTAAGGCGTTTACGCGTAAGTGAGCGTAAATATTATTGTAGACGGACGTGTAGACTTGCTATTGACGAAGGAACGTGGAGTGTCGCCACATGAAGACTGTGACGCCACCGCACCATGCCAACCTCCGTTGATGGAGACACCGTGGTGTAACGGACCTTTCAACCAGGATTCGACCGTAGATTATGACGAAATACGTAGTGTCTGAAAGAAGTAGTCCCACATGACGAGGCACCCAGGAGTATGCAGCAAGCGAGGGGGATGGGAGTGTGCGTTGAGGTTGAGCACACAAAGGGAATGGGAACGGAGATTACAGCATAGTAAAGGAGAAGAGCTCCAACCTCGTTTAGCGACAGTCTTTGCTCTCCCCCGTCTGTAATAGAGGAACATGGGAGATGACCAAAACTTTGGGAGAAGGTGGTAGAATGTTTGGTCGGGGAATACAAGGAGGGATGTTCTCTGCAACTGAATGAAGTGGGCAAATTGGGGTAGGGGCAAGCAGTCCAAGTGGGTGTAGGTGGGAACGAAGGTTGTGAAGATTTCAGACAATAGGCGAAGGCGGGATCTTTCATCAGGGTTGCTTCGTTAATTGAAGATGAAAGGTCTAATGTAATCATAGACTGGTTTAACGTTGACGTGATGAAAAGGTCCAAGAAGGCCAAGACAGGGTAAGGCGATGGCTGAAGAAGGGAGGTACTGCATGGTGTGATGGTGACATCACTTGGCGACGTTGATGTTCGTCAAGGTATGAAGACATCCCCGAAGACTAAGGTAGATACGAGACATATTTCTCATAAAGTCAATATGACACGTTGATCACTGTTACGAAAGTTTTGTTGGAAAATGTTTGTTTTTAAAGTATAATTGTCACAACCACTGCAAAGCGTCCAAGGCACTGAATATAAATATTAATTACGACACACCAAAATATGTGACATGGTAACACCGTGACGGACATTCTATAACCTGCAAACAACACCATTGAATTAAAATCACCACAATATCTCAAAGGAACATGATAAAAATAGAAAAGCAAACAATTGATAAACTTGGTTGAAAACGGCAAAGACCGATACACAATCAACCATAAATCATTATACCACTGAAATGACAAATATGAACTAGAAGAACATGTAAAATCAACAAGTAAAAATGTGAGCAAAATATGCACAAAAGACATGAAAAAAACCCATTAAAGTGCAGAACAACCAATTTAACAAGTTGTAGAAAAAAACCCTGAAAAAGAGGAAAAAAAAACTTTACAAAGTAAGGGAGTTATAACCAAGAAGTCATCAAATGATGAGCAAACACTGTGCCATGTCAAGGCAACTTCAAAAAAGGCAAAGTGATGACAATAACACTAGAACTAACATGTGTGAAATAACAAAAAGTGTAAACCTTAAATAAAATATAGGAGAGATACCGAGATAAACAGAAAAAGTAGAAGTAGGGGAAAATTGTTCACTAGGACGAGACACACAAATAAAAAAATAAATCAAAGTTAAGTCACTGAGGTAGGAAAGAGAAGAAGAAGAAGAGAGAGAGAGAGAGAGCTACCATGTAGTCGTGGAGAACGATAATATAACACAGTCTGCGCGCGTGAGTGACGCTAGGAGCTACCAGACCACAAGACTAAGAGGTTAAAAGTTCACATCAATGAATGGAAATTCCTATCATGTGTATACTAGGAATTTCTTAGCGTATGGAAAAGAATGGTGTAGAGAGGAGAAAAGGGGAGAGAACCAGTGGATCGACAGACAAGAATGGTACCTAAAAAAAAACGGCATTACAATAAAAAAATAGGGTAAAAATAATTATGCTACAAAAGAGATGTCCAATACAAATCATTATACAATAAAATTCTTAAAGATGATATTTATAAAAAAAATTAAATAGGAGCATACAATGTGGAGCACAACGAAATATAAATTATCATTGATCATGGATAAAAAAAACACACACACGAAATAATGCCAATAGAGAGTAATAATTCAAACATGATACATTAACACGAGTGAGTTGCAGTGGCCATAATACACAAACCAATGCAAAAAAAAAACATGTAACATTGAGTATACATTAAGTCGAGCATCTGTGAGACTCATGTCTACCAGACGCAATCCATTAATTAAAAATACAGTCCATTAAATATAAAGTCATAAACGAAGAACTTGTAAATTACGTTATAGATACGGATTACAACATCAACAGTATTGTGAGTACAACATCAAGGTTATTAAACACACAACATCAACGTTACTGCACACACATTGTAAGGTTACAGTGAGAATTAGTATCAGCAAAATACGTGTACACAAAATCATTGAAAACCCATGACAAATTCCAATGTCATTGACATGTACATAGAACACACTGAATAAACCCAAATACAACAAAAAGTAAGTGTCATCTCTAGACATTGTAGTAAAGTGATCGACAACGTTGCTGAATAGTGCAACACACTTCAGGGAAATGAACACATGTAACAATTAGAAATTCGAATGAGTGCGTTGCAACATAAATAGATACCACAAGGAATCATAGTAATTGTAAACATTGCATGTTGAATAATAAATGAAAGTACGCAAAGATCAGTAAGGAACATGCACATGAATCAATCCACCATGTGCTGATTCGTAAAAACCCGGAATTAGCACCATTATCAGAAACAAGTAAAAAGAAGTGTCCACAACATGCACAAAAGGTTGACCCAAGGATTTTATCTCAACAATTGACAAAAATGTTGCCGACTGTTGCGAGAAAATATGACACACATCAATGAACACTGCATGCAAATGTCATGCGTATCATGCATAGCATTTCCGAGATGGATGATCAATATCGTTACCCGATCACACAAGAACCGTAGGTAACGATTGAAAATAGCATTAATGAAATAACTTTAATCAATTTCATCCATTTCGGATTTCCTTTGAATTAGTGACGGATAAACCGAAGCCGTCGCCTTTTTCCGTGGCGAATCATGAGAACGAACATCCTGGGTAGAGGATGATTGAGTACCGAATTTATTTTCACGTCTCATACTGTGAGACAAGAATGCGCCGCACGCGGGGAAGATGCACGATTTCTTCCGTTTGTTTATTGTAATATGTAACTCAAGCCATGTAATATCGAGATCAGGAGGTGTAACGCATGGAAACCTCCGTGAAGATAACGGAATCATTTATTTATAGTAAAAGAATATTGACTAGGATAAGCTGGGAGTGTGACAAAATAAATATTTAGTAAGCGCTGGCCATTAAAAAGTTCTTAGTTAACTTCCGTACGATAAATTGTAGTCTTCAACAAGTAGAACGAATAAGAACAATAAGTAGTAAGGCGAAGGTAAGGAGGAGAACGGAAGAAAAGAAGGTGATGGGGGCGAGATAGAGTGGAGCATTAGGCGAACGGAGAGAGAAGGACGGAAGAAAAAGGAGGGGGAAAAGCGCCTTGGGGATAATAGAGACAAGGACAGCATAGGCCAAAAGTTCAAGAAGTCTGGGATGTTGACTAATCGAGCGGCATGAGGCGTTGTGTGATTGATGGGAACTGGTGGCGTGATAACCTGAAAAATTTGAAACAAAGTTGTCCTGGAAGAAATGAGCATATTAATGGTTAAATACAAGTCATCACCTTGAAAAGCAACTATATATTCTGTTGTCCATAATAAATTGTAGAATGAAAATGAACAATGTTAAAATTACTTCATGAGCCACACATATCGTGCTAATGTTACCTGAATGTTAAATACAATTTAAGGCTAGGTATTGGCAGGATTGTTACTTTAGGTCACGTGATGACATAAGTATGTTGCCAATGCTGGATAGTTGTTACCAGATGACCAAGATCTTTGAAGAAGATGCCATCAATCAAGCGAGCTGCATGAGTTGTCACCACTCCAGTGATGAAGGTAAGTAGAAGAAGGGAGGAGAAGAAGAAGCGACTGAAACAATTAAAGAACAGTGAACATGTGAAATAACCTATTCATGATAAGAAAACGAAAAACAGAGTTACATGTGTAACGTGAGATGAAGAAGTTTGGCCAAAGGAAGATGCTGTCTTCTGCAAGAAAAAAAATGTAAAAAAAAAACATTATAAATAAGCACATTAGAAAAAGTTGAAGCTGGTGATCTGAAAGAAGAAGTGTTAAACAATTTAATACAATCTGGCAAATAATAAAAGTACGAATATAAAAAGCAGCAGTCCGTACTGATCAAACTTGAAACGTACCTCAAGTATGTATTCTGTCATACGTACAAATTTATTCTTCAACTTAGAACTGAATTCTGTCACATCACAAAAGAATTGAACCCATAAATAAAATGATGGAACGATACTTGTCAATCCGTACCATGCCGACGTCACGAGGTGACGAAAAGTTCGCGCGCCAAACCTTTGCATGAAACGGAGAGGAAGGTATCATCAACATCGGTTCTGCAACTTAAAAACTGAATAAAAGATTAGACACATCATCATACAAGTATGATGTAAATCAATCAAACACATCCTCCAAATGTCTAAGTCCGCTAAGTCATTAGGCTTGAAAAGCATGCAAAGGCACCACATCACTGTAAACAAGTGATCATCTTATTATTTTCCAAGCCTCCTTCAAGCCTGGATACAGTAAGACTCAATGCAAGTATTGCAGAGTCAATCCCATCTTAATTTAAGGTACACCACATGTACCTTTACCCAGTACAACATTAGTGTACTTGTTCACTGTAGTGTCCCTGTTTACACTAGAATTCGTACCACCGGTGTACGCAACTTTCGTACCACCTTATGTACGACAGCATCACATCGCATCGCATAGATCCTTAATACTTGACGTACGTCGTCACGTACGTTTAATTTCCATCGTCATGGAACGTCTCATCACTACACATACTTAGTGATTTCCCCACATTTATTGTACTTATTAGCGCACATTTCAGCTTATGCGCACGAATTGGTACCTTGTATATCAACATCCTCATCGTCGTCATCATCATCATCATCATCATCATCATCACCATCATCATCATCATCATCATCATCATCATCATCATCAACATCTTCTTCATCATCATCATCATCATCATCATCAACATCATCTTCATCATCATCAGTCAAATGAATGCTTAAGTAGTGCATTCATTTGCTTCATCGTTTTCGTAATGAATGAAAACACATAGTAAACATTATCAGTGCTTTATCAACAAGGTGTGGGCTCCTAAAATATGACCCTCATTGACTTATATAGTCTGTCATGCAAGACAAGTATTACACCATATGAACCACAATAAAAACAAGTATGTATACTTTGTACAATCCTTAGTGTAATTAGTTTGAACATAGTCCGGATTATGATCGCACTTTTAAACACCTAGGTAATCACCGTTTGCGATTTCGACGTCTTGTACGCCCTTGCAAAGTTTTATTTACATGAAATTGCTGAATTAACTTTTCAGATATGTTAGTCGCGGGTTCCCACGTAGTGTTCGAGTACCCTTGCCACTTAACCCTATAGTATCTTTGTCCATTTCTCATCCTTGTTGCAAGCAATCGTTCTACCTCATACACAGGCTCTTCAATATCTGTACTTGACGATGATACCACCGTATCACCTTGAGACTGACCTGTGCTCGTTACCTGCGACCTGTTTTGAGAAATACGTTTAGGAGGTACATTCATTTGTGACGTTCGACCCTTCTCATGGGATCGAAAATCACTAGTTTCATCGTTTTGTTGTGTAGCTTTCTTGAGTCTCACACTTTGAGGTTCACTGCTGTCCTCCGTTTGCACAGCCTTGTTTTCATTGTCATCATATAGTTTCACAGGTTGTATATCACTGTCACTTTGTGTTTCCTCATCACTAGAAGTATCATTAGAAGGTTCAAAGTCAGTTTCACTTTCTGTTTCTTGATCATCGAGATCCGAAATAATATTTGTAGGGCGATCTTGGGGATCAAAGAATGGCTTTAAACGCATAGCATGAACAGGTGAGGACATCTGTTTGTTGTCAGAACTTCGTCTGATAATGAAAACATTATTGGGTAGCTCAAGACAAATATAGTAAGGACCAGACCACTGTCGAGCTAATTTCCTTGACACTCCAACTTTAACTTTTGGCGTATATAACCAAACTTTTTGTCCGACAACAAATTTGTGTGGTCGAGACGTCTTGTCGTATTGACGAGAATACTTTTCTTGAGCACTTTTGATATTTGTGGTCACTATTTGTTGAGTAAGTTGAAAACCTTCTAAAATATCTTGCATACATTGCTGAGCGGGTGCGGGGAGCTTCGAGGTAGGTATTAAAGCTACATCAAGGGGAAGTCTGCACTCTTTCTTGAACAACAAGAAATATGGTGTGAATTGAGTAGATTCTGTAGCTGGAGTCACACGATAAGCTGAGAGAACCGCCGGCAAATGTTTTGCCCACTCTTTGGTATTCTGTGCACACAAAGTACGGAGAGAAGTAACCATATAACTGTTGAAACGTTCACACTGAGCATTTGTCTGGGGATGATACGCACTTGTTCTCAAACGTGTAACTTGAAAAATTGCACAGAGTTCACTGACCAGTTTAGATAAGAAATTCTGACCTCTGTCAGATAACAACGAATCAGGTGCTCCATATCGACAAAATATCTCTCGGTACAAAACCCAAGCCACCTCTGTAGCTTCAGACGTAACCAATGGAAAAGCTTCAGGCCACTTGGAATAAGCATTAACAATAAGAAGAATATATTTATACCCTTCAGTAGTGGTCTCTAACGGTCCTAAAAAGTCAATGTGCAATCTTTGAAACAACCCTTGTACTGGAAGGGGACATAGAGATGGTCTCTTTCCTGCATAATCCCGTTTACTCTGTTGACAATCTAAACAGCTTTTCACATACTCTGTAATATCACCGTACATGCTAGGCCAAAAATATTTGAGTCGAATAGACTGATAAGTTCTTTCAACACCTTGGTGAGCACCTGCCATGAGAGAGTCATGATATGCTAACAATACATCATTTCGCAACGAATGTGGCACTACTAACTGTTTAACTATCCGGTCCTGGCGATGACCAGGCCCTTTGGGATACCACAAGTGATATAGTATACCGTCTTCCAAGATGTGATCCTGTGCGTCAAGCACAATTCTTCGAGCTACACGTTGATCATCGGGTAATATACCCTCAGTCATGTATTCAAGTATGGGAGAAGACTGTGCATCTTGTTGTTGCAACCGTTGGATGATTTTAGGCTCGGTGGTATCAATAATATACACGCGTTCTTGTGCCCAACAATCAACACTGTCGGAAGGTGTAGTAGTGTCTGTATTGATACTAGGCTTAATTTGCTGTACAGGAAAAAGTGGAGGTAAATCACCTGCTTCTTGACTGTCTTCTTCGGGTATATCAGGATATGTACGTCGAGTAAGTGAGTCAGCATTACCATGAGCTTTTCCCGGCTTGTATTCAATGTCAAAATCATATGCCTGAAGAAAAATCATCCACCGTCCTAATCTACCAGTGGGGTCCTTAGTGGTTTTCAAGAACTGGATGGCAAAATGATCAGTCTTAACCGTAAATTTACGATTAGCTAAATACACACGGTACTGTTTAATTCCTTCCACCACTGCTAAACATTCCCGTTCAGAGATAGACCATTTTCGCTCTGATTCTCTCAATGCGCGACCACCATAACTGATTACTCTTTCACGCCCACTATCATCTACTTGACCGAGAACATAACCAATGGCGTGAGACGAGGCATCTGTATACAGAATGAACAGCTTGCTAAAGTCTGGGAACGATAACACAGGCGCCGTAGTTAACGCCTCTTTGAGTTTATCAAAAGAAATTTGGCACTCTTCACTCCATTGAAATAGAACGTTCTTAGCGAGCAACCTATTAAGAGGAGTCGCTATTGACGAAAATCCTTGCACAAACTTTCTGTAGTAATTAGCAAGGCCTAAGAATGAACGCAAATCGCGCTGTGAGCGAGGCACAGGAAAATTCTTCACCAATGCAATTTTATTTGGGTCGGCAGAAACACCATGTTTAGAGATAACATGACCAAGATATACCACCTCCTTGACCGCAAATTGACACTTAGCAGGTTTCATCTTGAGATTAGCTGCTCTCAGATGATTGAAAACATCACTCAAATTGTCTAAATGTGTTTGAAAGTCTTTTGAAAACACAATTATGTCATCAACATAAACCAGTGCCGTTTTATAGTTCAATCCGCGTAAAGCGGTTTCCATGACACTTTGGAAAATCACAGGAGAGTTCTTTAACCCAAAAGGAACACGTTCAAATTCATACAGTCCAGAGTGACAAATGAACGCTGTTTTTGCCTTTGAATCCTCTGCTACCGGAATTTGCCAAAATCCGGACATAAGGTCCATCACTGAAAATATTGAGGAACCACTCAATAAGTCAACACAATCCTCAAACTGTGGAAGAGGATAATTAATTGTAGTGGTTATTGCATTCAATTTACGATAATCGACTGCAAATCGATATTCACCATTTTTTTTCTCACCATCACAACGGGTGATGAGTAAGCACTTGTGCTTGGTCTAATGATTTGATGCTGTAGCATGTCGCTTACTTGCTTATCAATCTCATTCTTGATGTGAGGAGATACGCGATACGGACGTTGTTTTACAGGCGGGTTATTCGCAGTGTCAATATGCATTTCTTGTAACTGGGTAAGTCCTAACTCTGACATATTAATGGCAAACACATCTCTGTTTGATAAAAGAAACTCAGCCATTTGCTGTTGCTGTTCTTCTGAAAGATCAGAATTAGAAAGATCAATACCTAACTCTTGCAAACTTGACCTCACCTTGGGTAAATTCTCAGGGGCCACATTAACAGGAGCTACTAATGGCATGGGAGACTGTGCAATAACCTCACTCACCTCCTCGAGATAGCCAATTACTGTGCCTGGTACAATCGTCACGGTTGCGTTAGTATTATTCAACAATTTTCCAGCAACCCTTCCCTGCAGTACCTTTGTAACTGTTCGTGCCGGCATGACCCCCCATGCTTTAGCAAACGACTGGCGAGGTTCAAACACAAATGTTTTGCCAGACTGTCTCGTGTTGACCTTGAGAGATACTATCATTTCTGACCGTGGAGGAATTTCCGTCAAAGTATCTATAATTGCTTCCTCCCGTGTTTCTTCTTTGAAAAGAGAAGTTGCTGTTAGACCATTGTACAAAATGACCTGTGCATTTACTAAATCCACGACTACTTGATGTTCAATCATAAAATCTAACCCTAATATGAGCGAAATATTAATATTTTCCATGACTGCAAAAGTTTGAACTAACTCTATATCTGCCATTACAAAAGGAATAGTCACCTGACCTTTAATTGTAACCTGTGTACTGGCTAAGCCTCGCACCTTAGTTATAGTAGGAGGGTGCATCGGAAAATGTTCTGCTAAACACAACTTGTTATAGAGTTCTAAACTCATACAAGAAAGAGAAGCTCCTGTATCTACCAACGCATACGTAGGTACGTTCTGTATTCGCAATATCACCCGATTTGACACATCATTATTGATAATACCAATGGTATGTTTGTTCTCCGGCTTACGCTTCATTTTCCGGACGTTACGTCGCCTAAACCGGAGGAATCCCTATTGGGGTCGGTGGAAAGTTGGAGATTTGCACACAATATGCAAATGTCCCACCTTACGACAATTGCTACATCTTGTATTTTGGTATGGGCATTGCGACTTTCGATGGTCCGTGGCACCACATCCATAACATTGAAAAACACGCATTGGGTATGTAGGCCTGACATTTACACCTAGCACTTGGCGCTTTGGGAAAGGCAGAGGGCGATTTATCTGATAAGTATTGACTATTCTGGGCGTCCGTGGCATTCGTGTTTGCTCATTACGAACGGCAAACTGGAGGGGCTGTCTAGGCACTGGATTTCTGTACACTTGATTAGCAGCCTGAGGATAAGACTAATAATCATTATGCATGACCTGAGCCACTGCAGACGTCGACTGGTCCAGTGACGCAATCGTAGCTTTGCGCAAGCTCACCATTTCAGAAGTAATTTTACTGATCTGAGAAGTCAGTTCTTGTATGGTCTGATCATTAGAATTTTCTGTTTTGAAAGCCTCCGCCACTTTTGCAATTTTTATATTTTGTAAGTCTTACCTCATCTTCGCCACTTCGCCTCCTTAGATCGCTTTAGTATCGTCACTTTGTACCCTCTTTGCTTTATTTTGTTTTGTTTTTTTTTCATGCTCAATTTTTAAGGAGCGAGGACGCTCCTTCGCAGGCCGGCGGCAATTATAACCTTTGAGGGAAGGTTATACGGGGGAAGAGGATGATGATAAGGGATGATTGTGGAAATTGTAAGCTCGACATGGTTATTGTAGTGAGTCAGAGGGGTAGAAGTGTTAGTATAACATTGGCACGTACGATACACATGTGTCTGGTCAGTAATTTCTAGCTGGGAAAGTTTATAGTTTGCTTGGTCAGTTGCATGACGCATACAAGTACCTACTTCCGGCTATTTTTCCTATAGGGAGCGCCCGGACAGTTCTTAGTTCATGATTGGTTGGAGCTTGGCGCATTACCTTATCTAGAGAGAGATGATTCTTGGGAAACTTGTAGTATTTAACCCACGACGAACAAAGGACTTGCCCTCTTATCTTTGACCTCCTGCTTCGTCCAGTCCGCTCTTCTGTACAGAATGCTAGAACGTAGGGCAGTCAGTATATAATATGTAGTGAATTTAATAATGTAAAGAGACTGCGGGCTCTTTTCTCTTGTGCATAATGGGTTAGGATGTGTGTAGGATAATTACTACAAAGCTTGGTGGCTTGCATTTGGTAGCTGTTTAATTGGTGATTTTGTTATTTAGAGGCAAAAGTGAGATTGAAAGTTAATCAGTAAATGAGCTGATAAATAAGTTAGGGCCGGTCGGTTCTAAGGGTATGTGCATAGCTTAGACTGCTGTTTTAGTCTATTACTGTTAGTATAGGGTGAAAGTTCGTGTTTTCAATGGAGGAACGAAGGGCGAAAGAAAATGGAAAGATACGGTAAGAAACAATGAATTTACTTGACTATTATTTGCATTGTTAGTTAGAATATATGTGCATGCGAGTTTTATGTTTCTTGGTTGACACGTATTAGTTAGATTATTAAAATTGTATAAAAAATGGAGACAAGCTGTAGTTTATTGTGTTTTATTTGAGCACGTGGCAAACCCTTTTGGAATGGCAGTGAGACTGATTCTACCTTGTTTGTCTTGTATATTATAATTTGGTTTGTCATGCCCTTTCCCCGTACAAGTACAGAATTAAGTAGTTTAGATTAACTCTCACAAGATAACGCAAATATAGAGACGCGTTACACTTACAAAAGCTGCAGACGCTTAAAGATGTGACTGAGGCTGCTGAAAGATATCTCATCGCTCATGAGAAGACCCTGGGGCCACCCAGCGCGACGAAACATTTTCAGAGGACTGGAAACCATGGGAACAAGATCCAGGGAAGTCAGACGAGCCAGAGACAGACGAATTCCACGCCACCTCCCAGGGAAGGGCATTCAAGAGGCTGTTTCACCTGCAACGCTAAAGACCATAGAGCGGCTAACTGTCCTCAAAACAAAAGTAGCGGACAGCGGGGCAACGTATGATTCTATGACTGACATTGCACACTATAGACATACACTTCAGTCGACCTCCTGGTCCTGGTGTACCCTCAAAGACTGACTTTACCCATTATATGACTTACACTTCAGTTGACCTTCCAGGTCCTGGTGTACGTCCTAAGGACTGACATTATATACCAATTGACATATTCTTCAGTTGACCTCCTAGGTCCTGGCATATGCCCCATGGACTGACTACACATACCTACGACATATACCATAATATACCTTCGGGCTCTAGAGTATTTCCTAGGCACCGACTGTACATACCCTACGATGTATGCTCCCAGCGGACCACTTGGCCCTGGAGATACACTTTCCTAGGCGACATATTACCCACCAATTAACACACTCCTCAGTTGACCCCACGGGTCCTGAGTGTGCGCTTTACTGACTGATCGCTCCGATGGCTCCCTCTAGCTCTCCTGCCCATGATGGCCGTGTTGCCGTTGGCACGTAGGGACTGATAGGTCCTTGCCATGTGTTGTCTTATCTGACTCCCACGAAGCAATTGTTATTAAATCTTTTATCCATTATGGCTCCGACTAATTACCTGGGCATCGACTTCCTTATTCTATTTTTGTTCGAGACCATTGGTCTCTGACAGGCCCGCATTTTATACACACCTGTCAAGAAATTGTAATTACCATGTTATTCACTATGGCTCCAGTTAATTGTCTGGGCGTTCGACCTTCTTATATAGTTCGCTCAAGGCCATAATGCGGTTTATATAACTCTATGCTGATTATACTTAACTCATGCATCTTATTTTAGTTTGTTCCTCGCTTCTTAATCATAGTCTTATAGTTATCTTAATCATTACTCTTAAATGTATGTAATCCTTTTTTTTTCTTCTGGGCCCCGTCGATGGCTCCCTGTCCTTGCCCACCGATGGCCAAGTTGCCGTAGGCATTGGGGGATTGCTAGGCGCTTGGCCACTTGCGGTCCACCTCGAATATTTATTTTATTAATATACTTTTATTTATCAGGGCATGGCCAATATTTTCCGTGCCTGGCTCCCATGCAACGTTTTATCTCGCGGCCCTACTTTGTATTTTTAACTATGCATATAAATATACATACTCTGACGTAATTATTAATTGTATGAACCTATGTATGCTTACATCTAACCTCGTACCCTTGTCAGCTAAATTATTACCTGGCCCTTCTTTTATGTATAGTTTTAAATATTTGTCTTTGCACTTCCATTTTACATATTGTTTTTAACCGTGGTCCTGAAAATTTTATTCCTACTCTTTTACCTTTGCCCCCTGTATGCCACTGTGTCCGGGGATTGCAGATCTCGCTAGCCCGTGGGCCATTCCCACACTTCCTCCTTGGCCTTCCACCCCTTGTGTGGCTGACATTCCAACACGTCTACGCCGAGCGGATCGACGACACCCTTCCTGCCTGCGAGTAGGCACCTCATCTAGACATCTACTAACCACTGCCAGCCACCTCGGCAGTAGACCTATTCCTCATCGTTGCACTCCCTGCGCCGAATAGGCTCCCTCCTGTCGACATTCATTTTCACGTCCCCTATACGCTATTGTGTCCGGGGACCAGAAATCTACGTAACGAACGAACGAGCGGGGCAGTACGGACAATGCAGCGGCGGGCAACCGGCAGAGGCGGTTCTCCAATCTACAGCAAACCAGTAGATCTGACCATCAAGTGTGCGGCGGGAGCGTCATTCTTCCGAGTGAGACCGAGCGCACAGATACGCCTGCGGACGTCCAAGAGTGCATGAACGATGGCCAACTTCTCCTTGCCAACGGAAAATCCATCCCCGTCGTCGCCAGCGCAGCTATGACCGTCCAGAACATGCCTGTTTCCAAGGGACGCGTCGGAAATAATGAAGTGCCTGTCCTAAGAGACTCTGGTTGCAGTGGGGTCATCGTCAGAGAAGACCTAATCGCTAAAGAACAGTTCACTGGCGATTCTAAATGGACACTTATGGCCAACAGCAAATGTGTGAAAGCGCCAGTTGCTACGATTCAAGTCAGCACCCCTTTCTACATAGGCGAAGTAGAAGCAGTTTGCCTGAAGAAGCCTCTTTACGATTTGATGATCGGGAATATCGACGGCGCGAGACGACCCGACGACCCCGATCCAGAGTGGAGTCCTGCCTCAACCCAACGCTTCGAAGTTGCGGAGGAGGATCCATTGCCATTTCCCGATGGAGACCTTGCAGAGCAGCTACGCGACAATGTGGCTACTCCGGCTCAGCCCTGCCGACCAGAGATCGTTGGTGCCGCTACTACTAGGGCCCAGGCCAAGAGAGACAAGACGTCTACGCCACTGAAGGTCGCCGACAGCTCCAAAGCTGCCATCGTGGACAGAGATAAGCTGATCCAGCTCCAGGAAGCTGATAGCACTTTAAACAAGTACAGGAACCGCCAAGACCACGTGACCAAAGGCAGTGGTACGGTTTATTTCGAGGTAAAGGCCAAGATCCTGTACAGAATCTTCCAGCACCCGAGGGTCAACGGAGGTAAACCATTACGTCAAGTCTTGGTACCGTTACTCATAAGGCGCCAAGTGATGGAAGTAGCACATGACTCAATCATGGGAGGTCACCTAGGCATCAAGAAGACGTCAGATAAAATCCAGGCGGTATTCTACTGGCCAGGACTTCATGCGGACGTCAGCCGATTCTGCCGATCATGTGACATTTGCCAGAAGACCATACCTCGAGGAAGGGTCCCGAAAGTGCCTATGCAGAGGATGCCTTTGATCGACCGACCTTTCAAGAGGTGGCCTTAGACTTAATCGGCGAAATAAAACCTCCGAGTGAAGAAGGTCACCGGTGGGTACTGACATTAGTGGACTATGCGACTCGGTACCCAGAAGCAGTGCCACTGAAGAAGATTGACACTGAAACCGTAGCAGAGGCGCTGGTGGACATGTTCAGTAGACTTGGAGTGCCTGAAGAAATTCTGACAGACCTCGGGACGCAGTTCTGCCGTGATTTGACAAAACCGAGTAAGTCCACCTAAGGTCGAAAATGAGTTTTTTGCGCCATCAAACTTGCAAGAGAATGACGCATCTTACCTGTAAAAATCAAATCCGAACTATGTTTAGATTTGGAGATATCATAGAGTAAGTCCTTGTTAAAAAAATTTTAAGTGGGGGAATAAACTGATAAAACCAAGCAAGTCCCCTGCGATTTTGTTTCGGCGATCCTCTGGCTGATTCTCGAGTTGGCATGATGACGTCATTTTCTACAATAACCTGACAAAGAAAAGTAAGTCCTCCAGACCAATGAGAAAGCGCCTTAAGATAAAGTGGACCAGTGAGAATCCATGTTATTGCTGCTGTGCAATATTATTTTCCTGTGAAAATGATGACGAAATTTCGGTCAGCAAAAGACCTGTTCGGCTTTTTGAAAAAGAGTTTTCTTCATGTACTTTCCTGCCCACCATGAAGGATCCTGTAGATCTTCCGCCTACGCGGCAACTTCCACGAGGTGTGGAAATAAACAAACAAACTATCCTATCCTATCCTATCCTATCCTATCCTATCCTGTCCCGTAACCCTGAGGTCGTAGGGGCACCACAGATGATCGTTTAACCAGCATACTCCATCTCTCTCTGTCCTCAGCAGCCCTGATGGCTTCGCTCAGTGTCAAACCAGTCCATTCTCGAATGTTGTCCTCCCACCACTTTTTCGGTCTCCCTCTTCTTCTACCTCCTTGCACTGTGCCTTCCAGAATAGTCTTTGCAAGGCCTGATGATCTGGTGACGTGGCCATACCATCGGAGTTTCCGTTTCTTCACAACTGTGAGCAGGTCATCGTGTTGTCAAATGGCTTGTGTGATGGTCTGTCGGACTTCGTCGTTGGTGATGTGTTGGGTATAGGAAATGCCCAGAAGTCTTCTGTAGCACCTCATCTCCATGCTTTGTATTCTTCGTTGTAGATCTGCTGTGAGGGTCCATGCTTCGCAAGCATATAGGAAGATGGAGATGATAAGGGAGCGCAGCAGTCTTACTTTGGAATGTAGAATGATGGTCCTGTCTTTCCAAATGGCTTCAACCTTGTCAGGGCAGCAGTTGTTTGTGTGATCCTGGAGAGGACTTCCTGTCGGGACCCATTGTCTGATACAATGGCTCCTAAATATTTGAAGCTATGCACTGTGTTGAGGGATTGGCCTTGGACTTTGATGTCCGTGTTGATGCCATTGGTGTTGTTGGTCATCATTTCGGTCTTCTCTGCACTTATTTCAATTCCACAAGCTTTGGAGGTGGTGTCAAGCCTCTGTACCAGCTGTTCAAGTTCTTGTTCCTCTCCAGCCAATCCATCAATGTCATCCGCAAAACGAAGATTGGAGATTGCTCTACCCCCTATGCTGACTGTGCCTTCGTGATCTGCAAGAGCATCTGACATGATGCGCTCTAGGAAGATGTTGAAGGGTGTTGGAGAGAGTAGGCATCCTTGACGCACACCGATTGTTGTTCTGAACCAGTTCCCGATGGCGCTGTTGTGGAGGACTGCACTGGTAGCCTTGTCATACAGGTTTTTGATGACTTCAATAATTTTAGGTCTGATGTTGTACGCTTTCATTGTTGCCCATAGAGCTGCATGCCAGACTCGGTCAAACGTTTTCTTGAAGTCTATGAACACATGATATAGATGTTGTTGGTGCTGTAGGTATTTCTCACAGATTATTCTGAGGTTGAAAATCTGTTCAGTGGTACTTCGCCCTGCCCTGAATCCTGCTTGTTCTTCAGCTATGATTTGTTCAGCTTGGGGTTTCAACCTGTTGAGTAATATTTTCAGGAGGACCTTGCTGGGATGGATGATGAGGCTGACGGTGCGGTAATTTTCACACTCCTGAAGGTTACCTTTTTTGGGAAGAGTGATGACAAGCGACTGGGCCCATGGTATAGGCCACTCTCCACTCTGCCAGATCTTGTTACAGATAATGGTGAGGGCATCAATCATCGCTTCTCCTCCTGCTTGTAGCAGTTCCGCGGGTATGTTGTCCACTCCCGCTGACTTCCCTTTCGTTAGCGATTGCACTGCTGCCTCAACTTCTTCCCGGAGAATTGGGAGGATTTCTTCTTCTCTGTTCTCGGAACATGGTAGAACTGATGGGTCTCCATTTGGTGTATGGTTGTAAAGGTCAGAGCAGTACTCTGTCCATCTGTCCAAGATTTCTTGTTCTTCTGTAAGGCATATGCCAGACTTGCTTTGGATCGTGGAGACTTTGGGCTGTTTGAAACTTGTCAGCCGCTTTACAGTCTGGTAGGCCTTCTTGCTGTTGTTCTTGTTCAGACTGTTCTCTATTTCATGGCATTGATCTTCTATCCAGTTATCCCTTTGCTGTGCGCATGCCTTTTCGGATGTCATTGTTGATTTTTCGGTAGACATCAGCTCCCTGTGAGGTGTTCTTTTTCTTTCTTTTTTTAAATCTCTCTTCGTTTGTCACACAGATCCAAAAGTTCAGGTGTGATCCACGGCTTCTTCTTTGGTCGGTGCTTGCCAAGGATCTCAGTGGCGGCATCTGTCACAGCTGAGTTGAAGGTGGTGGTCATGGTGTTGACATCTACTTCACCCGCCACCAAAATGAGCAGTGGTGCAAATTTCCCTTCAATTGTGGCCTGAAATAGTTCTGCCACCTCCGGGTCTTGCAGTTTGTCCAGGTCGAACTTCAGTCTAGTGCAGTATTTACTCTCTTCAAGTGGAGCCGGAAAGACATCATCAAGAGATCGTGGTCACTTCCGATGTCTGCTCCTGGAAAAGTGCGTGTCCTGCCAATGTTGATGCTTGATCTGAAGCGTTTCTTGACCATGATGTAGTCTATTTGGTTGTGATGCTCCCCCCTGGGACTGTGCCATGTCCATTGTCTGTAAGTTTTTGTGGAGACCAAGCGTGTTTGCCAGTACCAGATTGTTGTATCTGGCAAACTCCAAGAATCTCAAACCCCTGTCATTTGTCTCGTTGTTGCAGTGGGGTCCACATGTGTCTCCCCAGTTGTGGTGCGCATCTTGGCCAACCTTGGCATTCCAGTCGCCTTGCACTATGACTATGTCCTTCTTCGGCACTTGGTCAAGGACCGCCTGTAGATTTTCATAAAAATCCTCCACTTCGCTGTCGTCATAATCTGATGTTGGGGCATAGGTCTGGATTATGGTGATGTTGAAAGGGGCTGCTCTCAGGTGGATGGTAATGAGTCTACTGGGCGGCAACCCATGACAGTGGCTAGAATGTTCTTGTGGACCAAGAATCCAACGCCGTGTTCGTGCCTGTCATCTCTACCGCTGTAATAGAGCTTGTGGCCTTTGTCTGTCGTTGTTTCACCTAGGCCTTTCCAGCGCAGTTCGCTAATGCCTAGAACGTTCCATCGATCAGGTCAGTTCTTCTAATTTTCCTTCCGCAGTTAGGGTCCTGACATTCCAGGTTCCTATGACGATGTTGTTTCTCGTGCGGATCTTGCTAAATTGTCCATCAGTAGCATACTTAACACCTCCGTCCTGGTGGCCAACGGAAGGCGCGGTCCTTGAGCCGGGCGACGACCTATCCGGTATGGAATTAGTGGATAGTGTCATCATGCATGTAGTGTGTCTTGGGCAAAAAAGGACCTGGCGGTGCCCAATCCTCTCCAGGCTGTTGGGCACAGCCGAAATCCACGAATGCAGTGTGGCTCGCCTTGGCCCCGAGCACGTGGTCGTTGAACCTGTAGCAACGTGAGGTTCCTCGCCCTGGCCGGTGACTTCTGTGTAGAAGACTTTCGCCCAGTGATGCCGTGCTAACATTACCCCTGTTAGTCGCCTCTTACGACACGCCGGGAAACGTTGGGCCTATTCTATTCAGTGCCCGAACCCACTGATACAATGTTTCCTAAATATTTGAAGCTATGCACTGTGCTGAGGGATTGGCCTTGGACTTTGATGCCCACGCTGATGCCATTGGTGTTGTTGGTCATCATTTTGGTCTTCTCTGCACTTACTTCCATTCCATAGGCTCTGGAGGTGGTGTCAAATTTCTGTACCATCTGTTCAAGTTCTTGTTCCTCTCCAGCCAATCCAGCAATGTCATCCGCAAAACGGAGGTTGGAGATTGCTCTACCCGCTATGCTGACTGTGCTTTTGTGATCTGCAGAGGTATCTGACATGATGCGCTCTGGGAAGATGTTAAAGAGTACGTGTTGGAGAGAGTATATAGGCATCCTTGACGCACGCCCATTGTTGTTCTGAACCACTTCCCGATTGCGCCCTTGTGTAGGACTTATACCGTGTTCAATTGTATGCCTACTTCCTACATGTGTGTAGTGTTCCAGAGACCCCCCCCCTCCCCCCCCCTCTCTCTCTCTCTCTCTCTCTCTCTCTCTCTCTCTTCCACTGTAATTATTCATCGTCTGTTTGGTGTAATGCCAGTGACGTGAAAATCAAAGAGCTAAATAGTCTTCATAAAAGAGCAATCAAGATACTGTATAAGTCTTATAATATAATACAGAATATATAATATTATATTATAACATAATAATTTATCTAATGAGAAATTTAGAGAACTCTGAATATTACCTCTTCAAAACCAGTTTATATTTAATACAGCTTAGTCTATCCTTATATGTTCAAAACCACACACGGAGAAACACCTGTATACCTAGACATTTTTTTATTTCTTAAAAAAAAAAAAAAAACTAAACTAAACAAGTTGTTGGGCATAGACTTTAAAATTATAAACTACTCATACCTTTTACTGATTTCTACAATAGCCTTTCATTTAATGGAGCTGATGTATAGAACTCTCTCCCTCTGGAGTGTAAATATTGTGACCAGTTATTTTCTTTTAAGTATAAAATATGTAGACGTCTGCTTCATTAATTATAAATGTAATGTATTTAATATGACGATCATTAATGTAATTATTATTATTATTATTATTATTATTATTATTATTATTATTATTATTATTATTATTAATTTGTTTATCAAATTATTAATACAATTATTTTAAAGGGTGAGTTAGAGGGAGAGGCTGGTGGGTGGGTGTTTAAAAATTGTTTAAAGATGATGAAGAAAGTGATGGTGCAGCTTTGTGTGTGTTTGTCAGTCATTGGATTTCCAATTGGATGTTAACGGTTCTTTATAATGTTAATTTGTTTAGGGACGGATTGGAAGATTAGGCCTTATAATTAGTCTAAAATCTGTATCCCTAATTATAATTTGATTTCGACCAGAACTAACGTTGCGCCACGGACCTGTAACAGATCGGTGCGTTGCGCAGAAGCAGGTGCGATCGTTCTAAAAATAAACCAGGGAATGACCACGAAAAATATTTTCTTTAAATTGCAAAGATTCCCTAATTCTTGTAAAATTTTTCGTGAAATAATAGATTGATTGGTAAGCCTTCAACGTCAAGAAGAAGAAGACTAACAACTTGAATGTTTGTTGTTAATGTTTGTTGGATTCTGGTAAATTTACATAGATTGCGGTTTTTAGACACAAAGTCTAGACGTGACGGGAAGTAGAGGTTGGTATACTTGTTATTGGTTGTTTTACATTTTAGGAATAGTACAATAGCAATCATTGTATGTCTATCTTACTCCATAATACCTAAATGGAACATCTTACAGAAAATAGAAGTTCCACGATCAGCTGCATTATCACACACACATACAAACACACACTATCCACACTGGTTTTGTACACTCAACTTCACAAGATTGAACTTAAAGTTAAAGATATATAACGTAACATTATAATTAATATGTCATTGTTATGAATGCTTTTGTGGCTATGAAAGTTACCCAGTTTAATGAGCTTTTGTTTTCATTTAAACAAAATTGCTTTTACCTCAGTCTTCTGCTCTACAGATTAGAGGCGTACAAAATTAAAGTAGTCAGTACAAAACTTCAAAAGTAACTACTAACTACATTTTTGATCGTAGGATAGCATAGCATAGCATAGCAAATACGGCATGCGGGCCAAATTTAAAAAGCCTTTGGCCCTCATAATTGATCTTAATGAGTGTCCCCAAGACCCACCCCCTGGCATCAGTGTCTACCACCAATTGAGATTTTTTTTAGCGTCCAAATTGGTGGAGTAGATGCTATCCCTAAATAATTTGTCCGTAGTAGGCTGTAGTAAACTGAATACTGGGAGTCTGCCTGACGCCAATGGTGGGTTTGGATGTTAAATTTCCATGTTCGTTCATGTGATCTTTTATTATGATATATCGCCAAAATCATTATTTCTGAAAGGGTAGAGGATCACAGTTGGTGTAGCAAAAATGCCTCTGAACATTTCTTGACGTTGATGCTGATGGTCACTAAGATTTTAGTTGAGGGCACAATCACTGATGACTGAATCAGGACTGGTACAAAGTTAGAACAATATCATGAAGACTTCTCATATTTATTGTGACTACTATTTGTAAGCACTAAAACAATGAATTGAAGTGTCCAGACATTAAAGTTTCATTGTCAAACTTGAAGTGTTCATTACATTAGTCTACTAAAGCAATTGATTTTGGGCTCCTGTGATAAGGATCATAAGCATATCAGCAATGTTCAGATGCAAGTGTTTGCTAACTAGTGTTATTTTTTTCCTGTGCAGTTCAAAGCTTCAGATTTAAACTTGATCATGAGTCGACGACGTCAAGTACTTCAGCTGGACGATGTTTCCAGTTCTCACCAAATTACTAGTAAGTTCCTTCACTCTTATAGTTCTAAACTTTCTATTCTGTAATGAGTGAAAGAAGATTCATCTTTCACTTCAGCATGAAGCGCATTCTGAATATTATTCTTGAGTATTAAGTATTCTTGTGCGAATTATGATCTCCAGGGTTAACGCAAAATTGGCAGGAAAGTGTCAACACTTTTATAGTGTAAAGAACCTTGTGGACAGCAATCCTTATTTTATAGGAACGTTTATGGAATATGATGGTTAGATTTTAATGTTATCACACTCGCAATAGCGTAACCCAGGCATGGGTGTAGTACAATACAGGAAGAGGCTTCAGGCCGGCAGAAAGGCCTTCAAAACAGGCGGCCTTGACGCTAGCTGAGTGTCAGAGATCTTTCAAGCATAGGGTGTGTGTTGGTGTATGTTCTCCACAGTCTGATACTCACACTGGTGTCAGCATCGCTTTCAACCCCACTGTTTCTATAACCTTAGTAACAGCAAGGTAGCAGCATAAGGTGTATTGTGTTTGATTCCATGCAGATACTGTTCAGCTGTAATTCTGTTTATGCAGGATCTGCTTCCTTTCATGCCCTTCCCTGTAGTGAGAGAAAGATCAAAGAAGGTATGCATTGCTTTTCAATGTACAAAATTAACTTTGACTTCAAGTTTTGTCCTCTCATTGCAAGATGGTTCTAGAAAGTGAGAGTTATTCATACTCCTAATGAGCAACATTTGGAAAGGGATGATCTTGTCAGTGTTCGACCCTTAATGTAGCTGTGGGATGTAAACAAGGTTGAAGGGACCAGTATTGAGTGACATTGGTAAGGGAAATAATCCAGTAAGCTAAAGCCGAGGTAAAGTGAGTAACACAAAAACAAAACACAAAACATTTGTAAAAGTTAATATGTTCATGAATGTTTTCACTAATCAGTGTTGTTGAAACATTGTAGTACAATTGTTGCTCGGTTTAACTTCAGCTTTAGTCGACCATTAAATTAAAAGTTTTTGGAAGTTTTCATTGCCCTGTTTAAGAAATTAAAGGGTATTCGTAGGGTCTACAAAACTATTTGATGCTGCTACAGTTTCATGTGTGGATTTGTGCGAATGTTTATACTAAAATAGATTAAAGTGTTATGCATTAACACACTGCGTTGTCTGTGCCAGTAGTCAACCCTCTGCTGAGTCTGGTTGGGCAGTACAACAGTGATTCGTCATCAGAGGAAAGCAATGATGATAACCATGATGACATGAACAATGAAAGGCAGCAGCCAGAATCAGCGAGCGAGAACATTGCGCCAGCTAACGTAGACGATGGCATCCCCCTTCCAGCTGAACCCCCGCCTCCAGATCCAGTAAAACATACAGAACCCACCATTATTCCAGAAGCCCTGGTACCAGAACCTGTAAAGGACAGTTCTTTGCCAGAGTCGTCTGTTGGGGCCAGTGGGTCTCACCCAGCAGCAGTAATAACCGATAGTATTGGCAGCAGCATCGACAATGAAGTGGCCAACTTTCTGGCTGTGAGTCTTATTTTCTCCATCCATTTCAACTGTGAATGCATTTTACTACGCTTAATATACAATGCTCAATGCAGGCTATTTGTTCCCATTCTTTATTTCTCAGCAGCTAAGAGATTTATCTCCTACGTTACAGAATACAAGACGCTACTTTTTTCCCCTTTACTTTGACCCATGCACCTTTCTGATGTGTGGCTAAAATCTGTCTGAACAAAGTCAAGCTTCATTATAAGTGTTCTTCATGTTCATGTGAGTCTTGTTTTATATGCTGCATCCTGTAATCCAGTAATATGTTGTTTTTTCCAAATTTTAATTTTTCTGGGGGAGGGGGAGAAGGAAGTAAGGGAGGGGAAGGGGGGTGGACATATTAAACATCGACGGTCAGATTGCCACCGAAATTGTTGGACATTTTGGGAGGGCCTCTAGGGTTTTTGAAAGGTCAGTATTTACACAATATGAAGAAAAAGAATGTGGCATGTTCCACATCCTGACATTTATATATATAAATTTATATATTGTTATTTTGCCAACCCTTTTGCAGGAGATAGAATCCATTTCGGCAGAAACCAACAGCGGCACCACCAACTCCAAGGCCCACTCTCCAACACCAGAGAATTCTCCCCCTCCAGATTTTGGCTTCATCCCCAAAGCCAACGCTGCCATCTCCACTACCACTACCTCCTCCACAGCCACCAGAACTGCTGATGAAGAAAAGCCCAAGTCGTCCGCTGCTTCAGCAACCTCTTCATCTTCTGCCTCGTCCAGCACAAACCCGTACATGTCCATGTTCGTCAAGGGTGCCCTAGAGTTTGTGGGGAAGGATCAGAGCGAGGGAAAAGTCAGCAACGGCACAGAAGAAGATGACGAGGATCTGCCTGAAGGTTTGGAATTTCCTGTGTCCTGTCTGATTTTTAAAAAAAATTTTAGCATGCCACCGGTGATACCAGCCTTCAATCCTCTCTTTCCTCATTCACTGGCGGCCGCATATCCCACCATCAGATACCTGCTATAAAGTCTCCCTTCGCAACCATGGTCACAAACATCCAGGCATACTCACAACTTCACTTCCTGTTTGCAAATGGCGGCCGAACCTTTCAGTGCATATATAGTTTGGGGCTAAATGTTTGCCAAGAAATAAAAAAAACATCTGAGACGTTTGCGATCAGATTTTGCACAGTGGTGGACGAGGATGCTATCCTTGAAATCATTATGGCTTCAGACTCAGGAAAAGAGTTTTTAGGCTTTGATAAAGACAAAATTGGGCTGTGGGGAAGGGGGTGTGGGGTGGAGGAGGGATGCACCAGCTAATGGGGATTTAAATGACGTCGAAGTGAGTGATGTTTCTTCCAATGGGGATGATGTACTAGATGCATGCGACCATAAGTGGCTACTAGATTTTTTTCCTTCATCTTTTTATTAATTTTCCCACAAAATATATTTAACATTACACAAATATGATCATAGGACAGGATACACAAAACATTCATTCACCCACGCACAAAATTTTATGAAGATAGTACTTTATTTGGCTGAGAAGTAGGGCATCAAGTGAAGTGAGTCATATTAAAAATATGCGTCATTGGATAGAAAAAAGCAAGTGGTAGGGAAAAGAAATGCACAAAAAAGTCAGCATGCTAAAGGTTAATAAATAATTTTGAGTGTATTGCTTGTATTAAACTTAGCACATCCTATTTTCTGAAGTTGAAGCACATCGTGGTACAGATGTGAGTGAGCATCGTTGTGACATGTTGATTGCTACATGAAATATGATGTGCACATGTGTACCTAATAATTGTCACTGTTTTAAGAAAAATTTTTAGATCAAAGACTTGGGAGTTTTTGGAGACGGTTAAGTGTTAGAGAGCTCAGATGGTAGTTATCCCCAATGGCAGAAATTTATTTTACCTCATGACATATTTTGTTTATATCGTAACTGCCCACCTCACTGATTTTGGGTGATCTAGTCAATCATCAGACATTTGTCTGCATGCCTAGATGTGTTACAGTTAATAACAGTAAATGTTCATTTAAAAAAATATACAACATGGGTCTGGCTGGATGAACAAATTGTGGCTATTAACAGTTGCGGGTGGGGTGTTGACATCTGTCCCTAAACTGTTAAGTAGAAGTTTTGGATGACAGTCCAGGAACTGGTGAAGAAGAAGCAAACCGAAATGGATAATTAAAATAGATGGCACTGTCCCTGAAAAACTATAGCCAAAATGTAGAAAAAAAAAGAGCTATTATTCAGTGTTCCCACTGAAGCTTTTATGTCAAAGTTGGCAGTATCACACGGCATTATATTGTCCCAAAGTTTGCTTGAGCCACAGACGCTGGTAAAAAAAATGTTTCCTCATCAACGTATGATGACCTCTGGAAAGCGTTTGTGCCCACGTTTGATGATACCTGCCCTAGTGGATGCGTTGGTGTGGTTAGTTTGGGTTTGTTTGTTGATGGCGAGGCTTGTGCCTGCAGAGCCCCAGAGCGAATGGCAGATGGTGCAAGACGACAGCACCCAGTACTACTACTATTGGAACATCAACACCAACAGCGTCACCTGGGAGATCCCCCCTGGCTATACCCAGTTCCTGCTGTTGTACAAAGAGTATGAGGAGCGCATAGCCGCCATCCCCCCTGACAAGCTGCAGAGACTGAAAGAGATGAAGGAGAAGAAGAGGTGAGTGTATCCGTCATTAGGCACCCGTCAAAAATAATAATTGTTATAATACAAGAGAGTGTTTACTTTTGATTAGCACCAAATGTAAGTAACTTCATCAACGTTTATTTATCAACTGTGATGTTTGTTGTGTGTATGTAATTTATTATTTTAATGTGCTGATGCTGTCACTGGAATTGCTCAGGTTGAGATGAATGAAGTTGTGATGTGCTGCACTGGATTGCTTTGTATTGTATTGTGTGTCCCAGTCTTGCCCATCTCGACTGTTCAACCCAACACCCTTGTAATGCCCGGGGAACAGCATCTGATAAGGGTCATCTGCAAGATGCTGTCAGTTAACTCCAATCTCATTTCTGTAGGCGAGGCAACCACTGCCTGTGTTTCACACACAAACTGTTTGTCTCCCTTGTTTATACTGGGCAGTAGTCCCTTTGTTACCTCGTATCCTATCCTATCCTATAACTCGGAGGTCGTAGGGGCACCACAGATTATCGTTTAACCAGCGTACTCCATCTTTCCCTGTCCTCAGCAACCCTCATGGCTTAGCTCGGTGTCAAACCAGTCCATTCTCGAATGTTGTCCTCCCACCTCTTTTTCGGTCTCCTTCTTCTTCTACCTCCTTGCACTGTGCCTTGCAGGATGGTCTTTGCAAGACCTAATGATCTGGTGACGTGGTCATACCATCAGAGTTTCCGTTTTTTCAGCGTTTGTTACCTACAACCTTTATTTATTGTTGAGTGATATAGAATGGATGATGATGGAAGTGAAACATCTACACCCACCATTTGTGCTGTGGCAGACAGGAAAGAAGGGGAGGGAGGGGCTTGAATCAACATTGAACCTTCAGAGCAGTGGACAGGTGAGAAATGGGCAGTTAGTCTTGCTTGTGATGTAGAAACTGTTAAGAAAAAAATGAGTTGCTGTTACAGGCAGGCCAGCGAGGAGAAGCGAGAGACGTCGCCAGCCCCGTCATCCTCCGATCCGCCCAGCTCCAGACACAGGAAGCACAAGCACCATAAGAAGGACAAGCATAGGAAAGAGGCTATCGGGCCTCAGCTTCCCTCACAGCCACCCGCAGAGTCTCACCCTGTCCTCCAAGGTGCCACTGCCCCGGACAGGCCACCTGAAGCCAATGAGGCGCCCGTTTCCAAGGCAGGCGCTGCAGAATACGGAAGTTCCGAATTTGACGTGGACTCCACCTCGGCCACTGTATTGCCTGACATTGAAGATGTGTTCAACGAAGCGCTGTCTGCGATCGCCGCGGAGAGTTCGGAGGCTGGCAAGAGGTCTGCTGCTCTCCCGGCAGTCACGTCGAGCTTGGCCACGGTGGACATTTTCGCACCTCCAGCCTCTTCCTCTGTCGACGTGACCAGTTCCAGGAAAGAGTCCAGACACCACAAGGATTCCAGATCCAGGCAGGAGGAAGTAAGAGTAGGGTGTGCGGAGGCAGCATCATCTGTCAAGGACCACGGTAAACTGACCGCTACAGTAGCAGACACTTCCAGAGCCAGTAGCTCGGCCCATGCACTCTCGCCTCACCAGCTGTCAGTGCTAGATCTCGGTTTGGACAACACCACCCCCAACCCCACCACCACTACCGTCACCGTTTTGTCTTCTGCGCCCACGCCTGTCGTGTCCTCCTCGTCTGTGTTGTCCACCGGCTTGGAAGAAGCGGTGCAGCGAGAGGGCAAAGATGCGACCAACAGCGCTGGAGACGGCGTAGGGTCCAGCGGGGTCAGTGACGAGGCTGGCGACGAAGACTTTGACATGGACTTTGACGACATTGATGACTTGGACCGTGCTTTAGAGAAGGCCTTGGAGAAGAAGTTGGAGAAGAAAAAGGTATGTACTCTCAGTCACTGTAATAATAATAATAATAATAATAATAATAGTAATAATAGCAATAGTAATACCAATAATGATAATAGGAACCAGCTAGATGCCATCAACAGATTTGACAGTCAAAATCAGCTATTTTTTAGTTTCACTATTTTTTTGTTTTCCTTGTTAGTTTTAGTTTTAGTTTTGTGAGAATATTTATTACTATCTCAAAACTGTGGTTGATTATGCAGAATCAGACCTCAGATACGTCTGTTAAATATTATTTCTTGCTGTTTGTTGTTGCGTGGGTTGGTGATGTGAGGCTTTTGTTATGGTTGTGTTATAGTTTTATTTGAAGCACAATGCTTAGGCCAAACGAAGTACGAACACAGGCAAATAATATTTACACCTCTCCTTCTGATGAGAGAAGGAACCTGAGGTGGAGTCTGTGCACATTCTATTGCACGGACTTTAACTCTTAGCGTCCTATAACGCGGTAATGCGCGCCTTGCCCGTAATCCTGAAGCGCGGTAATGCGCGCCTCGTTAGTGCACCTTTTAGTCATGAAATCACAGGAAATAGGAACTCTCCAGTGCGTGAGAGAAGGTTTAGTCAACTTCCAGAAAGGTTCACGTGTGTTTTCCGCTATCGTTTTCGCACGTTTGACGTGGTTTTGTGTACTTTTTTAACGATTTTGTTCGGGGGTTGAGTTTGCGAAATTTTCCGCCATGATGGCAGGGGATAGCTCCAACAGTAATAGTGAGTTTGGTAACCTTATCGATGAGCTTATTGCTGAAAGAGCACAAGGACTTGGTGTAGACAACTAGAGTGAGTTTTCTTGTCTGTGTTGACTGTCTGTGCACACATTCACATGCAATCCACTCTGTCTCGTTGTTGTTTTATTAACATAGTCCATAACATACCTGTAATTATGAATTAATTACAAGATTCCAACAGGTAAAAATAGTACTAAAGTCAAAATGGTTCTTTGGCTACATAGAATAACCATTTTGTAAACATATCCTAAAATATAAAGTCAATGTGACAATAAATACATTTTTTGCATTTTTTTTTCAAATTCATAACCCAATTTATTGCAATAAACTTGAAATCCTTACAGGATATAGGCGCAAATGTACAGAAAACCTTATAGGACGCTAAGAGTTAAAGATCCTGACACTCATGTTCTAGCTGGAAGTGCCAGGGACATAAATACAGCCAACAAGCACTAGGTCCATTGTGCCCATGCCCGATGCTCAGTTGTGTGGGCTGTCATTTGATGCCCCTAAGGCAGCCAGTGGGCGCCTGGAGTTACCTCCCTTTATCAGCCAGCACCTTGAGAGCAGCTTTGGACCTGGAAAAGTGTTATATAAAAACTCTAAAATTAAAAAAAATTGAAAAATATATTCTTATGTGTTCTTTATTATAACAATCATCTTTTGAATGCTTGCAGTTTGTTATATTTCCATACATTTCAGGCAGAACTGGAAAAGCTGGAAAAACAGGACAAGCAGAGCGTTGAGGCGGACACCATCCCCGTCCCCTCGTCATCTTTGTCCATCCTGTCCTTGCCGGAACCTTCGACCTCTTCATCAGCCAGTCCCGACGGCCCAGCGGTCAAGGCGTCTTCTTCCTTCAAAACTGGCAAAACCCAGTCAGCCTCCGATGCAGCTGTCTCCAGCTCTGGGAAGCCGGACAGCGACCCTGCGCCGTCCACATCCAAATCTGCCATCAGCTCCGAGAGGAGCGCTAGTCATAAGGAGGAGCCTGAGAGTTCAGTTACCGCAAGCCGGGCTTCCAAGTCCAAGCGCTCCGCTAGGGAGTCGCCAGAGAGAATCCAAGAGTCGCTGAAGAAAGCCCGACTGGTAGCCTATGATGCTAGTGAGTGGATTGTTAGAGTTGGATTGTTCAATCTCTGCTGGTTGTGTGGCCTGCATTATTTTCTTCCATGTTCAGTTCTTTCTGTACCATTTGTTTCTTATTTATTGTTTGTAATATAGCGCTTTTCAAGAGCTGCTCACAGTTCTTGGTTTTCTTTGCCTTTTCGGTCTTTCAAAATGTATAATACCACCTAAATATGTGAGCCACACATTAAGTGAAAGATTTATTGAGCAGATGGTTCTTATTAGCCTTCTTCCCATCCTTTTTTTCTTCTCCTTCTTCTCCTTTCTATTCTCTTTTTCCCTTCTTTTTGCTCTTCTATTTCTTATAGGTGTTGTTGTTGTGGTTGTTGAGGTTGTTGTTTTTCTTCTTCTTCTTCTTTTTTTTCTTCTTCTTTTTCCTAATTCTTCATCTTCTTCTTTAATCTTCTTATTCTTCTTCCTTCTCCTCTTCATTATAGACTCCCATTGCTGCACGCTTGCCAGTCAAAAAGACTAAGATTTATGTAAATAAGCATAGTTAAAAAAAAAGTTTTTTAATTGAAAAAAAATATCATTATTTAAAGTGTTGTTGTTTGTGTTGTGTTTGCTCAGCTGAGACGGATGAGGAGAGCATGGATACATCGGATGAAGTGTCCACCACTCTGGTGAAATCGGCCGCTCCCCCGTCCTTTGACGCAGAGAGTGTGGTGGAAGGTTTGCCCACACCGCCGCCGGAAAAAGCTGACAACTTGGTGAGGAAGGGTTTAGGGCAATTATTAAAACTTTATTGTTTGTAATTGTACGCTATAGTGTCATTTCTTGTAAAAGAGGATAGAGTTGTCCAACCTTATCTGATCTGATGTGATCTGCATGGGTCAAACTAGCCCGTCAGTTGATGGAAACCTGTCAATTCGAAAAGAAATATTACAAAAATTCCGTCAGTTCAAAATGGTAACTTCCACACAAAAATTTTTAAAATATTTTTTCCTTCGTGAAATTTGCGATTTTTAACCCAGTTGAGCAGGTTGCAAGTTATAGTTTCATTTGACCAGAAACAGAAAATCAGCCCTTGCTGTCGGTGACTGTAAATACCATGGCTCGGGATTCCCGAGTGTTTTGCATGCCATTGCGATCGACTAGACTCCATCTCTTGTTTTGCTTGTTTTGACGAGT
Source organism: Oncomelania hupensis (assembly GCA_036898135.1). Taxonomy (NCBI): domain Eukaryota; kingdom Metazoa; phylum Mollusca; class Gastropoda; order Littorinimorpha; family Pomatiopsidae; genus Oncomelania; species Oncomelania hupensis. The sequence goes on from CM072517.1 coordinate 4,556,903, forward strand.
GCAGGAGCCAGTGAAACAGAGAAGTCATTCAAAATGCCAGTTGTTAAAGAAAACACATTGACTGAGTAGCTCGAGGCTGGTCTGGCCAACAAATGGCGATGGAACTGGTTGGAGGAAAAAGACAAAAACGACTTTCCGTTTCAAAAATTTGCTACAGAAACTTGATAATCATGGGTAGTGACTGAATGATATAAAGAGAAGTTAAGATGGAACAGAACACTGAAGGCTTATGAGTTAAGTTTGAGCTGACTGAAAACTCCTGATAAGTGAAAGTAATTTTGACCTTCAACGTACTGGGGGTGCCACTTGGATCATACTGTTGGATTATGGATGCATGGTTGAATGGTTCATTACGTTAGAATGCACCATTGCAATAGTACCCTTTTGTGTGATAGTGTTTGCGATTTATTTTTTAATGGGGAGGAGAAAGGGAGAGAAACTTTTTTTAAATTTTAAATTGGAGGCTGGGAAGCGAGAGAGAGACAGAGAGAGTGAGAGAGAGAGAGAATAGAGAAATTGAGCGTGCGTTCGTAATTGCTTTCCGTAACGTAGCCGTAGAGCATCGTTGGTGTATTACTACAGTAAATGCAAATTAGTACCCTACGACTACGAAAATGATACGTACTTTAGAAAGAGGGATTGAGCGCAAGTCCTTATATACTGTCCGTATACAACTAGGCCTACTACTGGTACTACTCATACTGTTCGTCTGTTGTTACGAGTAGTAGGCCTACTACTACTACATGCTAGTCTTAAACTACTATAAGTAGCCTGACTAGGCTTATCATCGATCTTGAAATTTGTATGAGTGAATTACCACGTCAGTTTACTGTTAACAACACTGGTCAGTTCCATCAGCAAAACCTAATCAGCCTACATGATCATGGCCGCCATGTCACTCTAAACAAGACATTCGAGTTGGTTGCGTGTAGATCTGTAAAAACACTTTCCTCACTAACACATCAACCAAAAGTTATGATAACTTCATTCCTAAGACAATGAACTATCGAGAAAATAATACATTACAGTTGAAAAATTACAAATGTCGATACAAACTACTTACGATTTCAGCGTTCGTATAAATCCCGTTTCTCACGGTCACTCGTAAGCCAACTAGGCGAGACAGCCGTAACCCACGCCCTTTAACCTTTGCACTGCGCAAAAAGCTGTGACGTCAAGACAAAAAGTAGTTCTCGAAACGATAGGCTTACGCTACTCTCATCATTACGAACGCACGCTCAATTTCTCTAATGTCTTTTTTTGCCTGATACAAACAAGTTGAATTTAATTCTTCGAATGATCCTGATTGCATAGAAATCATTTAAAAAAAAAATTCCTTCCTTCTAGGAAATTCTTTTTGTTCACATTTTTTATCGCAATAGACGCACCACTCACTGACATGTAACAGGTATTCCCTTTACAACAAAATTCTTCCATTGTATGTGGTTAGTATTTGTATAACTGTGTGTTTGTAATGTCTTTCGTCTAGTTAACTTCATTGTCATACATGTTATGATGTATAATTTATTTGATGTTGAACTGTTCTACCTTCGCTTTTTCTTGATCGTTTTTCTTATTTCTCGTTATAATTAAACTACTGTTGTGTAAGTACCTGTTCTGAAGACTTTAGAGTTTGACTGGAAGAAATTGAATCTTGTTTTGTTATTTGATTATTTCACTTATAATAATGATCAGTATTTAAGAGTGTTTCACAACCCTGTTTTTATGTGTTAAGAAGCCAGGAGATGCCACCAAATCACACTTGAATATTCAAAATTCATTTTCATCCGGGGGAGGGGGTGCCTTTGCCCTCATTTCAGTCAATTAACTTTTCCCAGGTTTTACCGATGTATCTTATCTAGCTCCCATACATTTTTTGGCAGTTAACTGTCTTTTCAGTTCTTGTTTTCCTGACCAGCTAGGTTGGATCAGTGGTGTCAGTAACAGTAAAACAATTGAAACATGGAATGCTAAGCAATAGCATTGGAGGCTGTGGTTGGAAGCTGGTTGACGGCCTGCAGTGACGGAAAATAAAATATGAGCCTGATACACAGGCAAGCGCTCCCTACTCTTTCGGATAGGTGAATAACCCGAAGCCTAGTCTGTGCGCGCACGTGTTCCATCACACGGACTGTAAAGATCCTGATGCTTACGTCCTAGACGTGGGTGAGTGGCAGCTAGCCCCAGGACCTTTCTCCTCCATCCCAGGATTGTACTCGGTTGTCCAAAGGCAACAAGTGAGCGCAGGTTGAGTTGTATGGGTCAGTGCCTTGACCAGCTTTTGCGCTGGAGAAGCGCTACAGAAGATCAATAAAGAGATTACAATAAAATAAGTACGTAATGGCGTTGTAATGTTGCAGTCTGAGATTCAAGAAATGGCGGACACGGCCTTTGCCAAGCTGGCATTTTTGGACGTGATAACGGAGGGGTTATCTCCCCTTCAAATCAGCCTTATACAGCTGCAGGTAACCTACTGGCATTTCTTTCTTCAACCTACATTGCAGGGCGATATTGTGTGAAATTATCCACATGGCAGATCTTGTTATGACACTGCCAAGATATGGATTATTTAGGCACTTGTTATTCTTTTATATTTATATGATGTGATTTTATGTTATTTTGTATTAATGTATTGTTTTGTGTTGCATTAATCTTATTACTGTACAGAGCTTATTCTAGGGCACGGGATGCGCGGGATCACGCACAAAAAGTTTTTTTCCCGCAAAGAAATTCGATGAGCGCGTTCGCGATCCCGCGGAGATTGGAAATATCCCGCTACATGTCTTGATCGAAGCGGGCTTTACTGTGACGTTTCTGTCGTCTGCTAGGGCGTAGCGGAAACTGGAGTTAAACGGAAGTTGCTCTCTTGTATATGCGATGTGTCTCAAATTTTCATTGGCCGATGCTATTCTTTTTGACCAATCACCTTTCTTCTGAGTGTGGCATTGATGAACCTGACCGGTTGGAACTGGTTTACAATCAGAATGGCTTCGAAAAAGCGCACGCTTTTCGACTTCGAATTCAGTGGAGGAACTGTGAAGAAAACAGTCACAATGTTTTCCCATGACTGATCTTCTAAAATAGCAGAGCTTTTATGCAACAGTTGTGAAAGCAAGCTTACAGATACCAGTTTGTAATATATTTTGTCTGCGATTTGTATGTACTTACTGTTTGGAGAGAATGCGACACTTGACTGTTTCACAGTTTATCCGGGAACATCACGGGATAAAACAGATATGGATATTTGTTGTTATGTTAAAATAGATTAACGTCCCCGGACACATCAGCGTATAGGGGACGGGTGTACACCCTATATATGCCGAGAAGACGCCCCCACTGTTTTGGTCAGAGGGGGGCCTAATCCCCCCCTTTTTTTCAAGGAAGGGGGGCCTGCCCCCACTTCTTTAAAATCCTAGAATAAGCTCTGCTGTAGCGAGGAAAAGTTAAATGTGTTTTGAAATGTATATTATATATAATTAGTAGAGTAAAAATCAAAGTTCTTCAATTTAATTTGAGTAATGTGTTGTACTTGTTAACCTCCTACGCCTGTTTTTGTGTCAGACCCGGCTTCTGGACTGGAAAGAAGGGGGACTGAACGGGGAGTATTTCTACCAGCGCATGCGAGAGGTCAACGCTGTGCTGAAGCAGTATGAGTGCAGCGCGGTGCCGCAGGGCTGGAGTTGCCAGTGGGACAGGTACGGCCATTTTTGCCTGTCTTCTCTCTCCCACCACACCACCACCACCTTCTGTCTTCATTTGTTTTGTGTCCTCCGCCACCAAACACTACTTCTTCGTCTTGGCCAGGTCTGCAGAGAGACAGTGTATGGACCACTAAACCACCACCGTCAATAGCTAAACCTCTCTTATGGTATTAGGCATAGTGGTAGGAATAATCACTAGGAGGATAGTATTCTCTTCATTATGATAATAATATTGTAATATAGTAATAATAATAATAATAATAATAATAATAATACACATTTTGAAAATTGCTTATGCATTAGTAAAATCAGGCATGTTAATGAATATTTTAGTTTAAAAAAATAAAAATAATTATGTATTATATTAAATAAATAAGTATATGAACTATAAGCGAATGATGAGACACCAATATTATTGTCGTTGCAAAGCTCAGAAACCAAATTCATGCATCAAAATAATTTACCAAATGTCTTTGAACAGATGAGTTCTCAAAGGAAAATCATGGGCTGAGTTTGTCAGACCTGTTTGTGATGCAGCAGACATCAATTCAACTCGATAATATATTTTAACGTCTGTTTTCGTGATTTTAGACCGTACACTCATTCCCTCATATGGACACACAAACATAGACTCCAATCTAATAATTTAAAGTTGAGCTACCACCATTTGATGTAAAAATACATCAGAGATGTTTGTAATGTTTTTAATGCAGGAGACAGACTGACAAGCTAAAAGAGAGGGGAGGGGGGGGGGGGAGGGAACCACACAAGCAAATATTAAGTTGAAAGTTTTTATTTTAAATACCACAAAAATGATGGAAAAATCTTAATTTTTGAGAGGCTTTTTGGTAAAAACTTGTTGTATTAGGCTAGGGGAGAAACTTTTAAGAAAGCATGTAAAACCTAAAGAAAACTTTTTTTTTTTTGAGATTGGGGGGAAAAAAAGCAGATAGTTTGGGATGCCTGTTAAAACAAAATCAAACACAAGACATGTTAGTGAAAAGCAGAAATCTTTTTGATGTTAGCAAAATAAGAAGGATTAAATAAATCAATAATAATAATAATAATAATAATAATAATAATAAATTGCATTTATACAACGCATTTTTCATTAGAATAACAACTTGGTGCGCTTACACACATTGTTCGTACACATCATCACAACATTCAAACTAAATGACATAATAATAGATTTAGTGAAGCCAACCCAGAGCTACATTATCTGTCAGGTTAGCTAATGGAAAAAGCAACCAATATTGCAGATGCTATTAAAAGCAAACTATTTGTTGAAAAGTGTAAAAAGAGAACAAGTGGTTTTGAAATACCACCCCATAGATCCCACCCTTTAATAAAATTTAGGGCAGAGTAATTGCATTGTCAAAGATTTTCTTCAGCAGGACGCCAGCGCTCAAAATCATATCTGTCACAGTGCTGTCAACCCCCTTTTCAAAAGCCAAGAGAATTTGTGTTATTTGCCAGGTTAAGACTTAAGGTCTCTTTCCACCCTGTCCCCAGCGAATGGTCCATGCACTGTGCCATGGTGTTGCAAGTCTCATTGGTGGCCGGCGAACAGTTCACAGAAACAGACACCGACGTTTGGTGTAAGCTTTACTTAAGACGTGGACATACAGTGCAGTGTGTGAGCACGCGCCCAGTCAATGCAGGTGGTGCTGGTTGACTCATGCATTAAACGAGTTGCCAAGTGTTGTTGTACAAAAAAAAAGAAAAAAAGGGTACGTTAACATAGATAACACAGGGCTGCACCAATGGTGGAAAAAGCGACACCGCACCCCTCAACCATGCTGTGACAGAGGAGCGGGAGTCACCGGTGGGGTGAGTATTGTAACCTTTTTGTTTTGGTCCTTTTTTTGTTTGTGTTGATTTAGACCTTAGGTTTCCCCTATCATCATCTTACAGGATGAGTGTAGGGGCTCTACCATGTTGAATATACCACTGACCCTGTGCACTTCAAAGTTTGACAGATTTTTAACATAAGACCATTTTGAAAGCCATTCAGTTGGGACTGATGCAGTTATGGAGATATTGTAGAGGATAGTAACTGTTGATTTGTAACGCTCTGTAGGGAATGCTGCAGTAATGAACAAACCAAGATTTAGCATGCCGTGGCTTAACAGAAGATTTTTCAGTACACAGTAATTTGTCATGCTGAGTTTTGCAGTTATTGGGTTAAAAAAAATATACCTGTTAAGGTAGGTATTCCCATTTGCGGTCAGTTCCCAATTGCGGTCAGCTCCCAGTTGCAAACACCTAATGGTAATAGATTGACGATAAAACTTTTTAGGACAGATTTTGTCCTATAAATGAAGGGAAAATGACAGCCTGTCCGCGTTTGCCGACACCCCCTTAGTTCATCTAGACCCATGTTTTTTTTTAAACTGGAAACGAAAATGCTACTAACTAAAACGCATCTAGACATAGTAAACAATGGCTGGTGGTTGACTCGATACAAATATATCGGTCAGGTGAATAGTTACGGCGGAATAATGTACACAGACCCTAGTAGGGAAATAAAATGTCTGCAATTGGGGATACCTGCCCTAATGTTGTTATTGGGAAAGACACAGGCACTTGGTTAAGGATGATTGCTACTTAGATCATGTTATTATTACTCTTGTGTTAGAGATAATTAATGCTGAGGCCCTGTCTTCTCCTTGTAGAAGTAATTGGTTAGTTTTGTATACATGTATGTATGTGCATGCAAATATTTTGCTGTAAACGTGCTTCTATTGCAGGGAGCTCTTAACTTGACTATTGTTTCAGCTTTCTCTCATTTCATTTTAACTTATATCGCAGCAGAGAGCGAAGCAGCTTTGGCACTAAGCATGCTTTTTGAATAGGAACATGTGTAAGTTGTATTCCAATGGCAGCATTTTATCAGTGGAAATGTATTAGTTTTGACAACCAGAACGCTGAAAGCTGCAGTAATAATTGTGGTGTTGTTTTTCTGCCACCTGCCACCATTGTGATAATTTTTTTTTATAAAAGAACCTTTGTATAAGATGACCACAGTGGATTTGACTGAGAAATAAAAAAATAAAATACAAAGTTTGTTGCGTTGTTTTAAATTTTGATTTGTAGTCAAGTGTGCATGAGTGTATCGACCATAACCTTTGGGGTTTTTAAACCCTCACGCTCCGACAATCTTTACACCAAATAGAAACAGGCATGAGTAGACTCATTTATTATCAAGTTCTTTAGCAGCAAGTATGACTGGATTTTAAATGAATGATGAGCATTCGTATCAACTGTGTTCATAGTTACATTGCTTATATGATCATCACAGGTTGTTTTTTTTTCTTCTTCTGCTATAGCAGTTACTTATTACCACATTTAAAGATATAAATAAAATATATACATACCTTTTTACTTCAGTAGACACATTTTTGTTTTCAATTAATATTTATTATGTAGATTTATGTGTCCTGTTTTTAAAAAAATAAAAATAAAAGAAGTTGAATTATGTCAGTTGATTGTTAAATAAGTAAAAAGAAGGAAATAGATTTCTCTTATATAGCACACTTACAAGCGCAGAGAGCTTCTCAAAGCGCTGGCCCGTAATATCCAGCAATCACACAATAGTTTGCTAAAGTCAGGATTCGAACCCACATCGGCCAAGACGCACACACACAAGTCGTGCGCCCTGACCAAGTATAAGTATATACATATCTGTCTGTATTTTGTTTTATTTGAAGATTACATTGCCAAAATTAATTTGCATTTTGTGTTTGGTAAAACAAATTTTTATTTTTATTGCAACAATTGTTCTGTCTCAGTAAAAGACTAAGTTTACTTTAAAAATGTAAAACTATTGGAAGACATTGCTGTTGTATTTACTATTTGGCATTTACTCTTGGTTTTCCCACCATATTTGCCAGTAATGAAAGCATTATAGGATCACCATAAGAGCAAGCGAGACGTTTTTAAAATAATAAAGTCAGGGAACTGAAGTTTTATTACAAAAGTTAATGTGAAAGTCTGACGAGAACAGAAAAACGAATTCTCTCAATTATTGTTAGCGTTAGCTGCTGACGGTTTAGTCGAATGAGTGATCGGTCTAAAGCAAGTCAGGAGACAGGGAGTGTTTAACTCGTGTTAGCATCGGGTGTTTCTCAGTTGATGACAAGACACTCAACTCAAGAAATCTTTATTCACGAAAAAGCCCACCTGAAAAAAATGACTGGACTTGACACTGGCATAATTCAACTTACTTTTTCTTGTCCTTCATTTTGAACTTAATATGTCTGTATGTCTTCCATATTATGACAATCAGACGTAAAGAAAAAGCATTGTTGGCACATGGATTTAGTTCGGAAATATCCTGTCCTTTATTCATCTTCATACCACCTGTCCCATCATCCATACTGCGGCTAGTCATAGTTCCCATTCTCTGCTGGCATTCTGAATTTGAATATGTAGTACTAGTAGATTCAAATTCAGAATCACCACTTTGTTAACAGAAGAAAATGATTTTAGCATTACTTTGGTATCTTACAATCAGTCAAGGGTGGAGAAGATGAAGATGTTATTGCTTTTTTTTGGTCATGTTGAGTGAAAGCCATACCTTTAGCATGGCTGTCTTGACAACACACTGAAAGATTGGCCATTATATCCGTGCCAACTCCACCAGCTCAGCTTCAGTCGCAGCAAAAAGGCTTTACTGAAGATATAACAGGAATTGGACTGAGACTTGAGCATAACACAGGAACTGGACTGGACAGAGAATAACACAGAAATTTGACTCAAGACTTGAACACAGGAATATTAACGAAGGATAGCTCAGGAATTTGACTGAGACTTGAACACAGAAATGTTGATGGAGTGTAACTTAGGAATTTGACTTAGCATAACTCGGGAATTTGATGGAGACTTGAACACAGGAATTTTGATGTAGTGCCACTCCAGAATTTGCCTGAGCATAAATCAGGATTTTGACTGACCATAACACAGGAATTTGACTGAACATAACGCAGGAATTTTGACTTGAATTCTCTGTTATGACTGTTGTTCATGTGATTGTATAATTATATTTCTTGTTTGTTTCTTTACTTCTTTCCATGTATATAGAGTAATCTCCCATCTCTGGGAATGATTGCTGATGATTTTTTATGTTCCCAGCCCAGTCCGCTCCATCCAACCCTTTCTGAAAATGTCCTATGAAAGGAAAATTCGGCTGCCTGGTCTCAGACTAAATGAACTTGACTATACCTATATGTTTTAAGCCCCAAACAACACGCTCTTCTTGAAAACTACACTGTTTGATTGTCTTTAGCTCATCTTGAGTGATACTGAAAACCAACCAGTTGTAAGACTAAATGAAAACAATGCCCTTTCTAAAACATATTGAATGAAGCTGAAAAAAACTCCAAAGACACACTGACAATGAACCCCCTTATAACAAATTCTTAAAATAGACCCTTTCTAAGATATCTGGAGTGAAACTGAAACTGAATCCTTTCCGAAATATATATTATGAGAAACTGTAAATGAACTCTTCTAAGACAAACTGAAAATGAACCCCTCCAAGACACTTTGAGTGAAAATGAACCATTTCTAAAACATCGTAAAACTCCATGTGTAGCATTGACATGTTGGATCTGACAAGGTTTAGAGTGGCTGTTCAAAAGAACAAATCTAATGTTTCCAGTTGAAGCCTAAGCCTACATATTCTCCTCTTTACTTCAATTCTCTTTCCCCCCTCCTGTACCATACCCTTTCTCTCCATCTTAGAAGAGAAAAACAAACCAAGATGACGTTGACGTAGGAAAAAGTACAAGACGAAAAGTCGCTCTTGCTGACTTGAAAAAGTAGATGAAAAGAAATTCTTGACAACAACATCCTTTCTCTTCCACTTCGATGTGCCAATACCATTCTCCCCACCCAACTGCACCCCACTCTCCTGTCCAACCCCCTCCCCCCTCCCCCCCCCAACCCCCTCCCCCCTCCCCCCCCCCCCCTCCCCCCCGCACACATGCCCCTCTTCTTCCAACCTTTCTCCTCTCCACAGCTTATTCCTCCACATGTAAAAGAACAAGAGGTAATGGACACAGTAAGAGAAAACGGAGAGAAGAAGGAAGGGGACATAATTGGCAGGCGGACGAAGGGAAGGAAATGTAAACGACTTTTGACCACAACCATCTTTGCTCCTTGGCCTGTGAAAAAGATCGCACATTATTTTGTAATTTTGGAAATATCGCCAAAGCTCGGTAACTAACCTTTGCTTTTTTTGTGCTGCTTGGCTTTTTTCGGCCTGGCAGTAATTTCAGGCGATACTTCTACATCAACGCCCACACTGGGGAGGCGCAGTGGGACTACCCGGACGGTGATGCTGCCACAACCACCACCTCCGCTGCTGCCGACTCGTCCCGCGGGGAGGAATCTTCCTCCTCCAGAAAGGGCAAGAAGAAGAAGGTCAAGGTCGCCGCATCCCAGTCGGACGCCATCGCTGCAGCGCCTGCTTCGAGCGTCGGAGAATCGGCAGGACCCTGGACCAACGGCGAGTCGCGGGACAGGCTGGGCTTCGCTGCTGACGCACAGCATGTTCCCAATGGGGAGGCTGGGAAACCCAAGAGGGCGAAGAGAAATGCGGAAGTTTCCAAGGTGAGATTTGCTTTAGCACTGCGTTGGCACTTTAAATGGCTAGATTTTTAGTCCATTTCATCCATGCACCATTTGTAAACGTCTCTCTTGGTAGGGATCTAAATTATTTCTCTTTGCTTTTTAATACTGGACGCGATATTCGCGCTTTTCCCCAAATCATCCATCAGGCTCCGAGAGCCAACACACAAGCTCACCTGTTTCACCCACTCTCACACACAACAAACACACATCCATCACTCAAACATGTGGTGTAAAGGCAGGGAGATCGCTATTAGTAAGACAGAAAGGACATCAGATTTTTATTGTTAAAACTTTTAGAGTGGCTGCATTCAATATTATTATTGACGAGACTTGTTGGTTTTGTTGGTTTTTATGTCTTTTCCACCGAAATGATAAGACCCCACCAAAGAAAATTATCAACATTATTGAAGAGATGGAGGAAACAGGAGTACCTAAAGAAACCCATCAGTGACCTCAAATAGTTCATAAGTCATATAAGTTCCCCTCTTGTGGGAATCGAACCCACAACCTTGGTAATAGGAAACTGGCAGCTGACCCATTGCGCCATGAGGCCACCCCAAATGTTAAAGCTTTGCTATGCTGTTTTGATTGTGATGCAAGTGGCTTTTACAGTTTTAACAGCTTAGTTAAACCATTTTTAATAACGGCTCATTTGTGGTCCTGTTCAGGTTCCTAGCAGGCCACTGTATAAAAGGCAGCAATTTGAAGGCTGGTTCATTTCAAATATAACTATATTTTTTCTAAGGAATTATTTTTTTTGGTTAGAAGCTTATTTGTTTCCAAGGGAGTAACATTGATTGTGAATGTTAAAAGGATCTGTCTAGGGGCAAGGGTCAGAGGTCAACATTGATTGTGAATGCTAAAAGGACCTGTTAAGGGGTGAGGGTCAGAGGTCAACATTGATTGTGAATGTTAAAAGGATCTGTCTAGGGGCAAGGGTCAGAGGTCAATATTGATTGTGAATGCTAAAAGGATCTGTTAAGGGGTGAGGGTCAGAGGTCAACATTGATTGTGAATGCTAAAAGGATCTGTTAAGGGGTGAGGGTCAGAGGTCAACATTGATTGTGAATGCTAAAAGGATCTGTTAAGGGGTGAGGGTCAGAGGTCAACATTGATTGTGAATGCTAAAAGGATCTGTTAAGGGGTGAGGGTCAGAGGTCAACATTGATTGTGAATGCTAAAAGGATCTGTTAAGGGGTGAGGGTCAGAGGTCAACATTGATTGTGAATGCTAAAAGGATCTGTCTAGGGGCGAGGGTCAGAGGTCAACATTGGTTGTGAATGCTAAAAGGATCTGTCGAGGGGCGAGGGTCAGAGTGGGTTCCTTTGTAGCACTCATTATTTATCTTGAGTTAGATACTGTTCTCCGCCACTGCCTTGAGCACCTCTTGAGCTGGACAAGTGCTCTATAAGATTGATTAAAAAAATAAATAAATAATAAAATGAATAAATCAATACTACAATAGATATATTACTGGCAATGTGTGAAATTCGGCATTCTATAGAATGCCTTGATAAAGTATAGAATGCACCATCAGGCATTCTATACAATACCGGGATTTCACACATTGCCGCTAACAGATACATAAAAGTAAATAAATAAAATAAAATAAATGAAGGTTGGATGAAATGTTGCAGGCAAATGAGGCCGAAGCCACCGACAGCCAACCGTCCGCCCCCACCACCACTGCTGCCTCCAAACCCCCACCGCCTCCCCCACCACCACCGCCACCACCACCACCATCAACCTCTGTTGAAAATGGAGCGGGCGATGGCGCTCTGTCAAGCTTAAGCCCCTTCTTCCCTGGAGAGCCGCTTCCTCCGGGAACCGAGTTCCTCCTGGGCATTCCTCCTCCACCCCCTCCTCCTCCTCCCCCACCCCCAGAGGATGTGCCGACCACAACGGAGGATGACTACAGCTATGGTGACGCCTCGTCAGAAGAAGGTGACTGGGAATGAAGATGGTTTTAGTGCGGCCATTGTAATTGCACACATGGAGATGAATGAAATTGTGTTTTATTGGCTGAATGAATGAAAATGTATTAACTCTTAGCGTCCTATAGCGCGGTAATGCGCGCCTCGCCCGTAATACTGAAGCACGGTAATGCGCGACTCGTTAGTGCACCTTTTAGTCATGAAATCAGAGGAAATAGGAACTCTCCAGTGCGTGAGAGAAGGTTTAGTCAACTTCCAGAAAGGTTCCCGTGTGTTTTCCGCTATCGTTTTCACAAGTTTGACGTGGTTTTGTGTAGTTTTTTAACGATTTTGTTTGAGGTTTGAGTTTGCGAAATTTTCGGCCATGATGGCAGGGGATAGCTCCGACAGTAATAGTGAGTTTGGTAACCTTATTGATGAGCTTATTGCTGAAAGAGCACAAGGACTTGGTGTAGACAACCAGAGTGAGTTTTCTTGTCTGTGTTGACTGTCTGTGCACACATTCACATGCAATCCACTGTCTTGTTGTTGTTTTATTAACATAGTCCATAAAATACCTGTAATTATGAATTAATTACAAGATTCCAACAGGTAAAAATAGTACTAAAGTCAAAATGGTTCTTTGGGTACATAGAATAACCATTTTGTAAACATATCCTAAAATATGAAGTCAATGTGACAATAAATACATTTTTTGCAATTTTTTCAAATTCATAACCCAATTTATTGCAATAAACTTGAAATCCTTACAGGATATAGGCGCAAATGTACAGAAAACCTTATAGGATGCTAAGAGTTAAGTGCGTAAACAGTTCCAGACAACAAGTGTGATCATAGCACTGGGGTAAAAAATTAAACCAAATATGGAACGCTTTATACAAAAGATGAGATTACACATTATGCATACAATCTCTCTGTTTCTATCTCTCCCTCTCTTACACACTTACAAACGCGGTATACATCCCTCTTTGTATTGTATTGTATTGTATTGTATTGAGCAAAATATCTAAGTCCTTTGCAACATGAAATTATCCAGCACCAACTTATTAGTTCAAAACCTAGCTACACATGAAATTGTCCAGCACCAACTTATTAGTTCAAAACCTAGCTACACAAAGCACTAGGTCCCTTCTCCCCAAGTCCACACTGACTCAACCAAAGCTTTTAGGTTTTGAGGTTAGTTCAGCCAGGCTAGCTATAAATAGCTTCGCCAGTGCTTCTTTCCTTTCCTTTCACTAAAAGGGAGGGTGTAGGCAAGCTATAAGTAGCCCGCAGCCAGCAAAATGTGGGGGAGCCTAAGAGTGCTGCTCACATAGGCATTGAGCTGGTGTGAGTCACCCAGGGTTGTGCTCCGTTGTGTGAAGCTTTGGATGATTGTGTCTAAGTCTGCAAGTGGGCGCCTCAGGCCGCCTAAGTTAGATCCTGCATTGACCAGCGCCTTGAGCGACTCTTGAGCTGGCAACCAGCTATATTATAACATACAAATAATAATTATAATGTTAAAATAGTAATAAAGTTAAAACGTTATAAGAGGGTGAATGATTGTGATTACTACAGTGGGGTGTTTTTGTGGTCCTGTCTGGAAGTCCATGGTTGATGGTTGCAGGCGAAGTGACAGACGAGAGGTGGGCAGGTGACCTGGCAAGGCTGGACCCTGACATTGACGGGGAGGAAATGGCTGAAGACGAGGACCGAGACGCCGATCCCGCGCCTGTGAAAGCTGAGGACAGGGAGGTGGATCCCGCGCCTGTGGAAGCGGAAGAGGACCCAGCCATCATCTCCAGGCCTCCCCAGCTCCGCTATCCCCCTCCCGCTCATCCTCCCGCCTCCAGCGCTGTGCCTGCGGCTTGCTTGTCCTCCACCGCTGTGACTTACCTTGCGCAAGGTGAATGTCATGTGACTTGCCATGTGCAAAGTAAACGACCCGTGACTTGCCCTTCAATGATGCTATCGGGTGCAGTAAAACCTTAATTTCAAAATGAAATTTGATTTCCTGTCCGTCTTCTAATAGCGATCTCCCTGCCTTTACACCACATGTTGAAGTTAAAAGTGTGAGTGTCAGGGAGTATGCAAAATGTGAGCGTGTACGTGTACATTGGTACAGATTGCCGCACTTTGAGTCTGACTGATGATTAAGGCAAAAGCGCGTATAAAGCATCCATTTATTATTATTATTATTATTATTATTATTATTATTATTATTATTATTATTTTATTATTAGTACTCTGTACAAAGTTAGTGTGCTAACAAAAACAAAAAGAAGTAAGTTTTAGATATTTTTCCAGTGAAAAAGAGTTTGCAGAATTATTTTAAAACTTTTTTTTTTTTTTGGTAGAGTCCCCACAGCAGGGTTACAAATCAGGTTGGCAAGTGGTTATAGTTGCATAGCAAGTGACTGTGGCAGAGTGACTTCCCATTGCATGGGCTGTGGGAGGCGACAGGCCTGTGGCTAGACTATGAGGTGTAAGGGTTGAGACAGTGGGTTCAGTTTTACACAGGAACTGACAACAGTCCAGTCAATATTTCCTGTATAAACGACATTGCCTTGAAGGTGAATGCTGTATGTGATTGGAAGTAGTCACCGAGAGTTGTCCTTGCCTTTTACCTATCTGTCTAATCCCTCAACCTGTCGGGCAGTTGTGGAGACGTAGGAATGCTAAAGCGGAGAATATCCTTCCCTTTAAAAGTGGACATTTTATGTGTCTTGTTTGGTTTGGCGTTCCTTCTCTTCCGGCTTTCCTTTTCTTTTGGTAATGGTCCCCTGTCTGTCAGCAGCCACCATTGTAAGATTTGTGCCTTTTCAGGTTACGAAGCGGCCTCATCGTCTGCCTCTCATGCGGTCATGCTGAGTGCCGCTCCAGTGCTGAAACTGGCCGCCCTAAGTCAGCCAGCGCCCGACAGCGCCTCCAGCTTAGCTGCCTACTACACGGACTCCAATCCCACATCTCCCAAGGTGGCTACCCCTATTGTAATATTTTTATGCCTGTGGAATTAAAAAAATATTTTTTAAAAAAATTATTTTTTGCAAGCTGGGAGAGCAAAATTTATGCACCTTCCTTCTCAGCAAATACACTGAATCTCACACATCCATCAAATCCGCCCCGAGCCCTCAAAACAGCCACTCGAATGGCAAAATCGATTTCCCCCACAATCATCCCACATACACACGCCACCTTGATCACCACTGTACCTTTCAGTATCAGCACACATGCAAAAAAAAAAAAGAAAAGAAAATATATATTAAAATGACAAGATTTGAATATATTAATTATTTTGTAAAACTATTGAATATCTAAATATTTTGTGGTGATGGTCGTTGTCAGCTTGAGTAAGCTCATGTCTATTTTGTTTTTTGTCAGTTCTTCTTTTTCGTCTTCTGCTTCTTGCCTCCTTTCTAAATACCATCCTTTCCTGTAATTCAAAGGTTGTGGGGGCACCACAGATGATCGTTTAACCAGCGTACTCCATCTTTCTCTGTTCTCAGCAACCCTCATGGCTTTTTTCAGTTTCAAACCCGTCCATTCTCGAATGGTGTCCTCCCACCCTTTTTCTGTCTCCCTCTTCTTCTGCCTCCTTGCAGGATGGTTTTTGCAAGGCCTGATGCTCTGGTGACGTGGCCATACCATCCTTTTGATTAATGTGGGAGTTGTGATGTGAAATATTATTTGCTTTATTGTGTTTGACATGCCAGGGTGAAGCGCCTCGCTTGAAATTTGCCGTTGTGTTGAATTGGTTTTTCTTGTGCTTGTCCAGATTAGCATTGTGTTTTTAAAGTTTATTTACCCTTGTGTTTGTCCTGTACCATGGTTTGTCAGCAGGAGGACAAGGCGAAGAGTGTGGGCAGTCCTGGTCCTAGTTCCGAGGCAGCCAGCAGCAGTACCACTGATCACCACAAGGCTGACAAACATAAAAAGAAGAAAGACAAGGTCTGAGGTCTCCCGAACACTAGCATGATGAATTCTTATTCTATTATTATTATTATTATTGTTATTATATTGTTATTATTGTTATTATTATTATTATTACTACTACTACTACTACTACTACTACTACTACTACTACTACTACTACTACTACTACTGCTCTTATTATTATTATTATTATTGGTTGATATTGACAATTCATTATCATCATCATCATTATTTTTTTATTTTTTTGTATTTTTGAGTTGGTGTTGACAGCACGAGAGACAACATTGTCATAGGAACCTGGAATGTCAGGACCCTAACTGCTGAGGGAAAATTAGAAGAACTGGCACACGAGCTGGACAACTATTAATGAGTAATTTTAGGTATCAGTGAACTGCGCTGGAAAGACCTACGTGAGATGACAGACACGAACATGGCGTTGGATTCTTGATCCACAAAGACATTCTAGCCACTGGCATGGGTTGCCGCTCAGTCTCCAGTAAACTCATTACCATTCGTCTGAGAGCTAAAACCTTTCAACATCGCCATCATCCAGGCATATGCCCCAACATCAGATTAAGGCGACAGAGAAGTCAAGGATTTCTATGAACATTGCAGGCTGTCCTTGACCAAGCGCCGAAGAATGACAGTCATGCTGCAAGGCGACTGGAATTCCAAGGTTGGCCAAGACGCGTACCACAACTGGGGAGACACATATGGACACCACTGCAACAAGGAGTCAAATGACAAGAGGTCTGAGACCCTTGGAGTTTGCCAGATACGACATTCTGATTCTGGCAAACACTCTTGGTCTCCACAAAAAATCCAGACGATGGACAAGGCACAGTCCATGCGAGAACATCACAACCAGATTGACTATGTCATGGTCAAGAAACGCTTCAGATCAAGCGTCAACATTGGCAGGACACACACTTTTCCAGGAGTAGGCATTGGAAGCTACCATGATCTCATGATGATGTCTTTTCAGCTCCACTTGAAGAGAGTAAACACAGCAAAGTGCACCAGACTGAAGTTTGAGCTGGACAAACTGCAAGACCCTAAGGTGAAGACCCTAAGGTGAAGACCCTAAGGTGACAGAAATATTCCAAGCCACAATTGAAGACCCTAAGGTAACAGAAATATTCCAAGCCACAATTGGAGGGAAATTTTCACCACTGCTGATTTTGGGAGCTGGTGAAGTAGATGTTAACACCTTGACCTCCATCTTTAACTCAGCTGTGACAGATGCCGCTACTGAGATCTTTGGCAAGAACCGTCCAAGGCTACCAGTGCAGTCCTCTACAAAAGCGCCATCGGGAACTGGTTCAGAACAACAATCAGAATGCGTCAAGGATGCCTACTCTCTCCAACAGTCAACATCTTCCTAGAGCGCATCATGTCAGATGCACTTGCAGATCACTAAGTCACAGTCAGCACAGGGGATAGAGCCATCTCCAACCTCCGTTTTGCGGATGACATTGATGGATTGGCTGGAGAGGAAAAAGAACTTGAACAGCTGCATCAGGCCTTGCAAAGACCATCCTGCAAGGCACGGTGCAAGGAGTCAGAAGAAAGGGGAGACAGAAAAATAGGACAACATTCGAGAATGGACTGGTTTGACATTAGTGAAGTTATGAGAGTTGCTGAGGACAGAGAAAGATGGAGTACGCTGGTTAAAGAATCACCTGTGGTGCCCCAACGACCTTCGAGTTATAGGATAGCTTAGGTTTGGATAGATTGACAGCTTATCGTTATCATCATCAACCTCATCATAATGATCATCATCATTATCATCATCATCATCATCATCATCATCATCATTATCCTATCTATCTTAACCCGTAACTCAAAGGGCATTGGGGCACCAATCATTTAACCAACATACTCCAACGTACTTTTTCTTTCTCCCTCTTCTTCTGCCTCCTTGCAATGTGCCTTGCAGGATGCTTTTTGGTGACGTGGCCATACCATCGGAGTTTCAGTTTCTTCACCACTGTGAACATGTCATCATGTTGTTCAATGGCTTGTGCGATGGTCTGTCGGACTTTGTTGTTGGTGATGTGCTGATTATAGGAAATGCCCAGAAGTCTTCTGTAGCACCTCATCTCCATGCTTTGTAGTCTTCGTTATAGGTCTGCTGTGAGGGTCCATGTTTCGCAAGCATTATAGGAAGATGGAGATGACAATGGAGCACAGCAGCCTTACCTTGGAATGTAGACTGATGGTCCTGTCTTTCCAAATGGGCTTCAGCCATGTCAGGGCTGCTGTTGTTTGTGCGATCCTGGAGAGGACTTCCTGTCAAGACCCATTGTCTGATACAATGGCTCCTAGATATTTGAAGCTATGCACAGTGTTGAGGGATTGGCCGTGGACTTTGATCTCCATGTTGGTGCCTTTGGTGTTGTTGGTGATCATTTTGGTTTTCTCTGCACTTATTTCCATTCCATAGGCTCTGGAGGTGGTGTCAAGCCTCTGTACCAGCTGTTCAAGTTCTTGTTCCTCTCCAGCCAAACCATCAATGTCATCCGCAAAATGGAGGTTGGAGATTGCTCTACCTGCCTGTGAACGCTCATCAACATCATCGTCATCAATATATATATATATATATATTTTAAAAATGTATTTATTTGTCTTTGCTGACAGTTGGGCAGCCACACGATATCGCTAAAGAAGAAGGGGGTGATGTCGATGGTGCAGAAGTGGCAGAAGGTGAAAAAGGAGGTAGAAAGGGAAGAGAGAGCCAATGAACAGCGCCAGAAGGCCATACGACAGCAGCTGGAGGAATGGAAGAAAGACAACAGGTACACTGCTATTTGTTATAGCGCCTTTCTTTTTTTCTTTTTTTTTTTTTGGTGCCTGGAAGAGCTGCTGATGACAGTGGCCGAAGACAGGTGCACTGTGCACTCCATGTCTGGCTGTTCGTAGTTGCAACCCGTTTATTTACTTTTACTGTAGTTTAGTTGTGTTGTTGAACGCCTCACTAAGCATCAACCTCCCCATATTTTTGTTTGTTAGATAAGGATGTTAGTGGACGTACCATGAATCTTAGACGCAAGGTTTTGTTTAGCAAGGGACTGCTGCCCAGTTGTACGAAGAAGACAAAATGTTTGTGAACGGCGGAACAAGTAGGTGTCTTGAAGGACTGTGAGTTTATTGATAGAATGTTCAATATACTGTTACTCATGACCCAAATCCTCCACTGCAAACCACTGGCAACAGAGAATAGGAAGTGGATCTTTCCTATCATTCCTGCATTGTTAGGAGGACCGCATATAACAGGGATTATATCCTGGATGCTGTCAACAAAAAACTGCAGTTCCATCTCTTTAGTGAAAGATATCTATGATTGGCTGTTCCATCTCTTTAGTGAGAGATATCTACGACCGGCAATTCGCCCTCTTTAGTGAGAGATATCTACGACCTGCGTTCTGCACAGACTTTCTGTCTTTCTTATTTTTGTACCTTTAATTTTATTTATCTTATTTCTGTACCTTTTGTTTTATTTATCTTAGTTGTACGTTTACTTAATTATAATTTAATACGTTGTCTAACATCACAAATGAGAAGAATTCATTTTTTGCACCTTTGGGCGATTTGATAAAAATTCAGGTCACATTTTCTTTTCATTTTTTTATTTTAGTTTCTACGACATACCTGTATTTGTATTCTTTGTATTCTTTTTTTTTCCAGTTGAGTGGGAGAAGATGAAGGTGGTGAAAGGTGAGGGAGTGCCTGAGGAACAGTTTCTCTGCAGCAAGTTCTTTCCCTTTTGGACAGCAAAGCCAAATCCACCCCGGCACTCTGCTCCTCGTTTCCTTAGACAGGGCACCTGCTTCCTTTTTTTTTTTAAACTTAAGTTTATTTTTCTTTCTATTAATCTATTGAGTGATTAAAAAAAGTATTTGTATATATGGGTGCGTGCATGCGTGTGTGTGTGTATGTGTGTTTGTTTGCTGCGTCACAACAGCTCAATTCTAATGTGAGCAGCACTGTTCAGTGGTTCTACGTTTCGCATGCTGCGGGCTATTTATAACTTGCCTGCATCCCCCTTCCAGTGAAAGGAAGCATTGGCGAAGCTATTTATAACCTGGCTGACATAATCTCAAAATCTGAAAAGCTTTGTTTGAGCCACTGTAGCGTGTTCGTGTTCATTCATGTGTGTTTGCATGCCTGTGAATGCTTAGTTGGATGCGTGTGTGTGTTGATGTTGAAAAGGAATCTTGGAGTAGATCCACTGAAGCAGAAAGTGTCATAAAAACGAGGTGTGAAGTTTGTGAAGGCATGTAAAAATCCTAAGTTGTTTGTGTTTATTTTTATTGGGGCTGCTGTCGGAGCACTGCTGGTATTTAATACACCACCATATACACCAACTACACAGCCCATTGGACATGCTACAGTAGTATGGATGTTAGCGGTATACAAGAAGCCAGTCATTATTAGTAACGAGGCAAACAACACACACAAAAAACGAGACAATTGTGCAGGTATTGGGCGCTGCTGGTGTTGATGGCAGTTTAGATTATGCTGACAATTTGTTTTGTTGTTTTGCATTCAAATATAAATATATCATAGTCATTGCTTTTTCATTTGATGTTATGCTTGATTTCTACCCTTTTTGTTTGGGTTGTTTAGTTTATTTGTTGGCTTTTGTTTTATTCCTGTAAGGACAGTGGCCAGCAATTAACTTGCTCTATGCTTATAGATACAAGGCCACCAATAGACTTGCTCTATACTTATAGACACAATCTGCCACAAAGCGGTGCTGACCCTAATATAAGCATTAGAGGCTGTAGAGGGCATTGGCTACACAAAACCTATACTTCATAGATCCCCGACACACAGCTAGCGTCAAGGTCTCCTGTGGAGCGGAAAGCGGTCTGTTGGCGCTTGCAAGATTAATCATTTTCACCCACAAAAGTGCATGTGCGTATGCTTGAAGCAAGTTTTGAGGGAACCTGCTGTCATGAAATGTTTGGTCAACACATTTTAACATTGGCAATGCAATCTGTTGTTCATTATGATTGGTTTTGCCGTCTGCTCTTCGTGTGTGTGTGTGTGCATGTGTGTTATTTGTTTTGGTCATGAAATTGCTGGAGATTATATTGTATTGTATTGTATTGTATTGTATTTGAGCGTTGTAGATTCTTTGCTGATTGGTGTTAATTGAAAGAACAAATTGTGACTAATTAGCCTGTGGCACATACCATGCATTTATCGAATTTGTTGTTTTACACAGGGCCTGTTTAAATCATTATCTTTGTTTGTTGTGTAACTATTACAACTGTTGACTGGCGTTGGGGGATGCCTCGAGGACATTTCCGGATAATAAAGTTGCATTGTCTTGTATTGCATTGGAAATCAGACCAAAGATCACGCAGAAATATTTTCTGTTATTTAATTTCATGTATTTTATGTTATTGGTTCTTATATAGCGCTTTTCCAGCTCAAGAGCTGCTCAAGGCGCTGGCCGATCCGTTATCCTGATTGCCCGCAAAATATGAAAAATGACACAGAAAAGTGCATATGTATGTGGCTTCTGGACATACACATTTTCCCTAAATGACTGAAAGTCAAAAGTATGACTAATGAGTGGCCAACTAATTCACGGCAACTCTCCATCTCCCTCCCCCCTCCTTCCCTTCCCCCCGCTGAATGAAGACTTCCATAGCAAACCATTCAAAGTTGTATCTCCAACTGTCCTTTAAAATCGCATGCACGTGCCTTGTATACTTCCTTTATGCAAGCATTTGGCTGCTCACCAAATTGGGGACTCAAAATGTACAAAAGGACTCTTTACATTTTGGTAAATGATCCCATGGACTCTGTTTATTTTTTGGGGGGGAGGGAACACTGGCCGATACAAGATCTAACCCCAGTCGCCAAAGGCGGCCAATTTTATTACCAATAGTTGTGTGACTTTTTCTTCATTTACTGTATTGGTCTTGTATTTATATGTTATTTGTCTTGATTGTATTTATGTATTTGTGTAGTTTTATTTAGTTCTTTGTTTACCTTCAGTTTTCTTATTCAATCATAGTGAGGGAATGACTGGTTGAGTTTCTGTGATTTTAACAATTATAAAACAGCGTTCAGCAATTAAACTAAATACGTTTTGTCATTGAAACACAGTGGTGAAATGTGGAATAAGTGTGTTTGCACGGTCTGTCTGTTGCTCTGTCTGTCTGTCTCTCTCTCTTTCCCCTGTTGTGTTTGTGCTGTATTCTCTGTGTCTCTCCTATCCTATTCTATCCATCTTGTAACTCGAAAATCGTTGGGGAACCACAGATAATCGTTTAACCAGAATACTTCATCTTTCTCTGTCCTCAGCAATCCTCATGGCTTCACTCAGTGTAAAGCCAGTCTCGGATGTTGTTCTCTCTATTTCTGTCTCCTTCTGCCTCCTTGCACCGTGCCTTGAAGGATGGTCTTTGCAAGGCATGATGCTCTGGTGACGTGGTCTTACCATCGGAGTTTTTGTTTCTTCACCCCTATGAGCATGTCATAGTATTGTCCAATGGCTTTTGTGATGGTCTGTCGGACATCGTTATTGGTGATGTGCTGGGTATAGGAAATGCCCAGAAGTCTACTGTAGCACCTCATCTCCATGCTTTGTATTCTTTGTTGTAGGTCTGCTGTCAGGGTCCATGTTTCGCAAGCGTATAGGAAGATGGAGATGACAAGGGAGCGCAGCAGCTTTACCTTGGAGTAGACTGATGGTCCTTTCTATCCAAATAGGCTTCAACCTTGTTAGGGCAGCAGTTGTTTGTGCTATTCTGGAGAGGACTTCCTGTCAGGACCCATTGTCTGATACAATGGCTCCTAAATATTTGAAGCTATACACTGTTTTGAGGGATTGGCCTTGGACTTTGATGTCCATGTTGATGCCATTGGTGTTAATTGTTGGCCATTATTTTTACCTTCTCTGGACTTATTTTCATTCCAAGGGATCTGGAGGTGGGGTCAAGTCTCTGTACAAGCTTTTCAAGTTCTTGTTCCTCTTCAGTCAATTAATAAATCAATGTCATCTGCAAAACGAGGGTTGGAGATTGCTCTATCCCCTATGCTGACTTTGCCTTCATGATCTGCAAGAGCATCTGACATGATGCGCTCTAGGAAGATGTTGAAGAGTTTTGGAGAGAATAGGCGTCCTTGACGCACGCCGATTGTTGTCCTGAACCAGTTCCAGATGGCACTGTTGTGGAAGATTGCACTGGTAGCCTTGTCATACAGGCTTTTGATGACTTCAATAATATTAGGGCTGATGTTGTACACTCTCATGGTTGCCCACAGAGCTGCATGCCAGACTCGGTCAAACACATTCTTGATGCCTACAAACACATGATAATATTATAGATGTTGATGCTGTAGGTATTTCTCACACATTATTCTGAGGTTGAAAATCGGTTCAGTGGTACTTCACCCAGCCCTGAATCCTGCTTGTTCTTCAGCAATGATTTGTTCAGATTGGGTTTCCAACCTGTTGAGTATTATTTTCAAGAGGACCTTGCTGGGATGGTTGATGAGGGTGATAGTGCGTTAATTTTCACACTACTGAAGATTACCTTTTTTTTTGAGAAGAGTGATGACAAGCGACTGCGTCCATGATGTAGGCCACTCCCCACTCTGCCGGATCTTGTTACAAATAATGGTGAGGACGTCGAACATCACATCACCTCCTGCTTGAAGCAATTCTGTGGGTATGTTGCCTCACCTCCTTGAAGCAATTCTGGAGGTATGTTGTCCATTCCCGCTGACTTCCCCTTCTTCAGCGATTGCACTGCTACCTCAACTACTTCTCAGATAATTGGGAGGATTTCTTCTTCTTCTCTGTTCTCAGGACATGCTAGAACTGATGGGTCTGCGTTTGGTTTGTGCTTTTTAAATGTCAGAGCAGTACTCTGTCCATCTATCCAAGACTTCTTGTTCTTCTGTGAGGCATATGCCAGACTTACTTGGATCGTGGACACCTTGGGCTGTTTAACACTTGTCAGTCGCATCACAGTCTGGTGCTTTAAATTCCCACTGTCGCTGTCTTTCTCCTTTGTTCTTTCTCATTCATACCCTGTTCTATCAATCTACTATACTTTCTTATTCTTCGCTAGACCAGTCTCCTATCTTTTTTCTTGAAAACTCTTCCGGGACAAAACTCCTCATTTGTGTGTGAGGTCTGTTGGATCAGCTTGGGAATATTGGACGATTTCTGCCAGGTTGTCACTGGGGCTTCCTATGAAGTTATTATTTGGCAATGTAGGCATTTTATATGTTTTGTTGATATTTTATAATGATGTTTATATTCTATTTTGTTTTTGTAATTGGGGTTCGATAAATTAGAGTATAGCCTCAGCGTCCCCTGCGTGGGATTTCTTTATTGTAAAGTAACCGGCTGGTGGAGTGCCTTGAGGGTGTTTTGTTTTTTTTCACACATTTTTTTTACATTTCTTTTTATGAAATGAATTTAACAAAGATGGGAGATGAATGAAGATAGTGATAAATCCTTAACTAATAAAATAAACGAGAAAAAAAGAATGAATTAAAAAATAAAAAAGAGGGGGAAGGAGTGAGGGAGTGGGTGGTAAAAATATAAAATAAAACAAAATAAATAGGATAAAAGCACAATCGACAGAAAGAAGTGATTGACCCCTCCTTTTCTAACAAAAAAATGTGTACACTTTTACTATTCATTAAGTAATGGTAGATATGCAGACCACTCTGCATTGAACTGTGCAACATTTATCTTTATATATGCAACATGTTTTTCAATTTCATAACGTTTTCTCATGTAATTTTCAAAGGTTTTATACTCTGGTATCAAGTTCTTCATTCTGCATGTGTAAATATAATTCTTCGCCACCAATATAATCAGATCAAAATTTGTGTCGGTTCTGATATTACTATCATATCCAAGAAAAATAAACGATTCCTCTAAATGCACGTTCATAGCATTCAAACATCTATTATTAACTGCAGTTTGAAAGTGATTCCAAAACGTATGTACGTATTCACAATCCGAGAACAAATGCTGTACATTTTCTCTTCCTTTTTTACAAAACGAGCATGCAACACCAAGCAAAATATTCATACCTTGTAGAGTAACATTTGTAGCTAAAATTCTGTGCACAAGTCTAATTTGAAACCATTTTAGTTTTACATCATGAATCTAATTTTCTGAAAAATCTTTTTCCACACTAGTTCTTTTCTTAATTTTATATTCCATTTATTCCAGCAATTTGGTTGTATATTTTCCAAAAGACAGTCATAGTATGTTTGAGCTCCTTTGTGTACTGATTGTATAATTTTCCAGTTCTTACTCAGTTCATCAAAACTACTATTTTCCAAATCAAATTTATTACTACGCACATTCTCCTTAATAGATCTTACACAACCTATAAAAGATAAAAAGTCAATATTCACATTATACTTTTCAACAAACTCGTCAAAAGTGAAGAATACACCATTTTCCAAAGAAAATTTTAATAAAATATTACCTTATTTCCATATAGCACATTTTCAGTGTTACCCCTTGGGGTCATGAGCAATCTTGCCACTGTAGATTGTTCAAACCTATAAAGGGAACAGTGAAAGCCACAGTTGAAAACCTGTCTTTCCTTTATAGGCAAGACGCTTCACTGCGGCAACAGTACCCCCGTTGGAGTGCCGGGGGTTTTCAGTATAAATAGTATCCCCACTTTATGGAAATTTAGTGCTTTAAATTCCCACTGTCGCTGTCTTCCTCATTTACTCTTTCCTATTCTTGCTCTGTCCTTCACTCTGCTATACTATCTTCTTCTTCGCTAGATCAATGACCTACCTTTTTTCTTGAAAACTCTTCCTGGACAAGACTCCTTGTTTGTGTATGAGGTCTGTTGGATCAGCTTGGGAGTGTTGGACGCTTTCTGCCGGGTGGTCACTAGGGCTTCCTATGAATGTACTATTTAGCACTATAGGCATTTTATATGTATGTGTTTGGTTGATGATTTATAATGATGTTTGTATTCTATTTTGTTTTTGTAACCGGGGTGTTCGCGTAGTTGAGGTCAACCCTCGGCCGTCCCCCGCGTGGGATGTCTTTATTGTAAAGTGACTGGCCGGTGGAGGGCATTCAATTTTCCCACTGGGGTTGTTTCAGCAGATCTTTTATGCGGATCGGGGGTTGTCCGGTCCTGATTTGGCTCGGAAGAGTCCGCTGGACCTAAAGCAACAATAAATCAATCAATCAATTTTCAGTGTAAAACATATATACGCTTTGCCAACATTTCTGTGGGACACTGAACCCTGACTAGTTGAGAGAAATCATTATACGCAACAAATACGTCTGACCAGAAATCGTTACTCTCTACTTTGCTTCTGGGAAAACTTGAACCAAGCTGGTCAATTTCAAATAAAAGTGGATGACAAGATAGCACAATATTTTTCCATTTGGAGGTACCATACTTACGCTTTCTCACCCAACTCAACTTTAATGCTTGAATAAGCCATTTTATGTCAGGAATACCTAATTCTCCTTGGTCTATAGAATGTTTTAGATACTTTTCGGCTTAAGATTCCATACAAATTCGTACACTGATTTCTGCACAAGGTTTACTGCTGCTGCAGTCTATTATCCCTTTCCATCGGGAAACTCTGGGCCGCCTCCCCCGGGGAAGGCGTAGTCGCAGCCAGTGGCGCGCCCAAACCCCTCCTATCTAACAACCTTTGTGAATTTTTATTTTTATTTTTATTTTTTTTTGTGTTGAAATTTGTGCTGGGGGAGCAAACCGGAGTACCCGGAGAAAACCCCCGAGACGTTGCCCGAGTCGAAAGTAAATAATATTCAGAGAAACATAACGCCCAGGTGCTGGATCGAACCCACACCTGTCAGGCGCCATTGGTTTCTGGCTTGTAGACAAGGCAAGTTAGTCCCGCCTTAGCCCTCTTGGCCACAACGCTCGCCATGTTATTATATGTTGTGGTGGTTTGGATAAAACGTATCCACAGGTGAGTATTTTTGATAATATTAAGGACTTGAGAACAGCTACTCGGCCTAATGGTGTTATCTGTCGCCTGCGTGGGTGGTCTTCATTGTAAAGTGACCGGCTGGTGGAGTGCCTTCAGTGTTACCACTAGGGTTGTTTCGGCAGATCTTTTATGTGGATCAGGGGCTAGTCCTCTTTTAGCGAAGTGGTGGTCTTGATTTGTTTGGTCCTGATTCGGCTCTTCGCAGTCCGCTGGACCCTGTAAGCAATGAATAACTAACTAACTTCACAGACTGATAGGCCTTCTTGCTGTTGTTATTGTTCAGACTACTCTCTATTTCCTGGCATTGACCGTTTATCCAGTTCTCCTTTGTTTTATCCTCCGTCGTGGGGCCGGGGCTTTCTGTATAAATAGTATCCCCACTGTCTGCAAATTTAGTGCTTTAAAATCCCACTGTCTCTGTCTTTCTCATTTGCTCTTTCTCATTCCTGCTCTGTTCTATCAATCTGCTATACTATCTTCTTCTTCGCTAGACCAGTCACCTACCTTTTTTCTTGAAAACTCTTCCGGGACAAGACTCCTTATGTGTGTGTGTGGTCTGTTGGATCAGCTTGGTAATGTTGGACGCTTTCTGCCACTAGGGCTTCCTATGATGTTATTATTTAGCAATGTAGGCATTTTAAACTTTCAGCAGTCAATTTGCAAAGTCCGCCAAAACGAGAAAGTCGATGGCCCACCAATAATGACAATATTCCAAATCCCTAGTTGGCTCGGTACAGCTAAACACAAAAACGTATATTAAAATCACATCTGTCAAACATGTTTCTGTTTTCTGCAGATACAAAAATAATTGAAAACATTTGTTTATTTAACGGTGGAACGTAGGAACAAATCAACAATTTAGATATTCGTTGAATAGGAGAAAAATGAATTAATCTGATGAGCGCAAAATTAAACTATGCATACAATTAACAATTTTATATACAAAACAACATCGAAAATAAAATAGTTGTAGATCATTAAAACAAATTAATTGTGTGAGCAACATTACATTTTATGAAGACAGCAGATCTACAACGAGGAATACAAAGCATGGAGGTGAGATGCCACAGAAGACTTCTGGACATTTCCTATATCCAGATAGAAAATTTAAACTGTAGCGGTTGGTGCGACTTTGGGCTGCCGGGGGTTTCAGTAAAAAATAGTATCCCCATTTTCTGGAAATTTAGTGCTTTAAATTCCCACTAGTCCAATCCAACAGGCTTTTTGAAAGTAACTAAATCCTATAAAAATGATATATATTCTAATTTACTCTTTACAGTTGTGTTTACAACTGAAGAAAAGTCCCACGGAATCGAAGGGGTATGAATATGTTTATTTTAACTTTTTAAAGCGAACTATTTTTTTATGCGAATGCATTGGGGAACCCCCATTTTTACCGCCCAGATATTGTTCCGCATGACGTCAGCCAAGTGATGAAATGTGCAGGTGACAATGTCAATGGCATTGTTGATCCACAGGCTTGGAAGTCTCGTCTCTCGTAGGCCTCAATTACATACTATACATACTATACCACGTACGTTTGTAGGAGGGGAAAGAAAAGACTTCAGAGCCTGTGGTTGATAAATGCATGTAGTATTGGTCTGATGCAGGCTTGCATGAGGCATGGTGGCTGTGAGCGTTGGCTTGCGGATCTGAAGGTCCCGGGTTTGAGCCCAGGCCGGGCATTGTGTTGTGTCCCTGGGAAAGACACTTTACTCTCGTTTCCTACTCCTTCGAATGAGAGTATAAACCGAGGTCTAGTCTGTGTCGCATACATTACATCATAACGGACTTTAAAGATCCTGACGCTCATGTCCTAGACGGGTGAGCGCCGGTAACCCAGCATGCACCTTGGTTAAAAAAAAATGCCATAATGATCAACACGATTGATTGTGGGCATATACGGCAAGACAAGACAAGGCAATAGAGGCAGTTTGTGCATCAAATTCTGCAGTTCACATCATTGCTGAAAAGGCTTATTCTAGGGCAATTAGAGCACATTTTCTTGTCGAAGCAGCATTGAGTGCAATATTTGTAAGCACTTCCTTCAACATGTCATGGCTGTTGCTCCATCCTGACACTTTGTCCAATGATTACAATCCTAGGAAGGAAAACGGTGATTGTCAAGAAGAAGAGTCACTTCTACATAATCCTGCAGATCTTGACATAACAGAGTCTGTTGGCAATGATAACTTTGATTAGGCTCTTTTTGAATCACTGATGCAGGGCAAAACAACAGCAAGAGATGCTGCAATACATCCTGTATTAGGACGCATTAAAGCAAGGTTGGAAGATTTCAAACGACAATGTTCAAGTAGAACGAGCAAGCTATGGATTCAAGAAATGGTACACCTCCTTCACACAGCAATATAGGCTGAGAGAACTGGAGACTTCAAGCTCCATCTATCTGCTGTTGCCAAAATGTTGCCCTATTTTGCTGCTTCAGGGCACAACCTCTACACCAAGTCGGCCAGGCTGTACTTACAGCAAATGATGGAGTTGAACAAAACCTACCCAGAAGTCTATCACGATTTCATGGCAGGCCATCGCGTGAAAAGGAGAAGCGATCGCTATAGGGCTGGTCTGTCGTGTGATCTGGTGATTGAGCAAACTTTGATGAGGACGCTGACGTCAAATGGTGGCCTAACTAAAGGGCGCGGAATGGGCGAACGACAAAGGCTTGTTTGGCTTCCCTCTATGCCCGCTTGTGCAACAGCAAACCAATGGATGCAATCCTTGACGTAAAAAGAGTTCACAACAAGTGAACAGCACAAAGATTCTTCTGAAATAAGGCAAGAGAAAGACCACAAAGAAACTTTGACAGTCATCAACTATGTTTCATCAAAAACTCCGTTTTGCGCTGACATGAGTCTTAGGTCTATTGCTACTGGCCAAGCAGCTGACTCATCTGTCAATGCTGACTAAGCTGTTGAAATTGGTCAGCGCATTCCCCAAGGGATGACGGGTCAATCTCCAGCTGACGTGACGTTCAAGAAAAGCAATCAAGCAGTCACAATGGCGACAAAAACTGGAGTGACTATTGGCCAGGAAATGGTGTAAGTGGATCCGCAGTTATTGTTTCAAAGGTTGGTGCAAGTCGCTGGGAATGATACCAACAGGCTCGAAGAAATGTTTTACTATGGACTGGCCAATGTACTCCTTGTTTGATGCGACAGGATTCCCCAGAAAAGCCAACAAACATACTCTTACAGGATTTCTCTGGTCTGCAGTCAATGAAACTGCATCCTTGCCAAGAGAAAATGTTACATTCATTCTCGATGGTGGATCCCTTTTGCATCGCCTTCCATGGCCCAGAGGGCCATCCTAAAAGATCTAGCAGAGATGTATGTCAGCTTTGTTGCTAGGAAACATACACTAGCTACAATCATTTTCGATGGCTATGTTGATGGCCCAAGTACCAAAGATGTTGCCCATCTTCGAAGAAGCAAAGGCATGGTTGGGAGACATGTAGCCTTTGATCCTAACACGATCCTCTGCGAGACGAAGGAAATATTCTTGGCCAACTGCGAAAACAAACCGGAACAACAGTCTGTAATAACATTCTTTTTGCCCATGCATTCTGTGGATACGACACGACATCTCATCCCTTCAACATCTCAAAATCACTCACAGTCAAGAAGCTTGATTCAGGAGAGCTCCTGGATGAGGTTAGAGTATTCAATGATAAGATGTCAAGTCATGATGCTGTTGCAGCGGCTGGTGAGAGGGTATTTGTTCACCTGTACAGTGAAAAACGTTCTGATACCTTAACCAAACTGTGGTTTGTCAAATATGAGCAAAAAGTGTCTGCAAGCCATACACAAATCCAAGCTAAAGTGCTCCCCCAACAGCAGCAGCAGCTGAATTCTATGCCTACAGAACATTCTACCAAGTCCAGGAGTAGCTGAGTCTAGACAGAGACCATGGTCTATCACCAATGGATTGGGAATGGAAGTTACAGGAGGGTGGGCTACTTCCAATCATAACTAATAAGCCAGCTTCTCCATAGGATATTTTGAATGTTATCCGCTGCTGCTGCTAGAAAGACTGCTCAACTGGCAGATGCAGATGCAAAAAGCACGGACTTACGTGCACCACAGCTTGTGGAGAATGCCGTGGATTCAGCTGCACAAACTGTGGTTCAGCTGGATGACGAGTCGGATTCTGAGAGCGACTAAGGTAGACCACTTCTATATTCTACTGGAAAACTAATCAATTTCCTGGGTTTTTCTGTTTTTCTTTATTTCGTGTGTCTTCCTTTTAACTAATCTTTTTTCTCTTGTGAATTAAATAGAAGTCGACTTTTACAATCGAGATCAAGGTTTTTAAGATCATCGGAATTTTGCATTTATACCCCTATGTTAATTAAATTTTAATCCACAGTCAGAACTAAAACTGACACAGAAAGCGTTGAAACAGATTTTCGGACTGTATATGTTAAGAGCTTTCATTTGACATGCAACATGATATGGTTTTGAATTAAATGTTTATTTCAAGTAATCTCCCTTTGACGTTTTGAAGTGTGAAAAAACATAAGCACCAAAAATCATGTTTCAGACCCCCTTTTTTTACTGGGACTTTTTATAGGTATTTCCTCATTGCTTAAAGAATATTTTTTACTGCATAGCATTTTTATAGGAATTAGTTGCTTATTTGGCTATTTATTTCATTACTGGGACTGGACTACACTGTCGCTGTCTTTCTCATTTGTTCTTTCTCATTCCTGCTCTGTTCTATCAATCTACTATAGCTTACTATCTTCTTCTTCGCTAGACCAGTCACATACCATTTTTCTTGAAAACTCTTCTGGGACAAGACTCCTTATTTGTGTGTGAGGTCTGTTGGATCAGCTTGGGAATGTTGGACGCTTTCTGCCAGGTGGTCACTAGGGCTCCTATGATGTTATTATTTAGCAATGTAGGCATTTTATATGTATGTGTTTTGTTGATATTTTATAATGATGTTTGTATTCTATTTTGTTTTTGTAAATGGGGGTTCGATAAATTAGAGTATCGCCTCAGCGTCCCCTGCGTGGGATGTCTTTATTGTAAAGTGACTGGCTGGTGGAGAGCCTTAAGTTTTACCACTAGGGTTGTTTCAACAGATCTTTTATGCGGATCGGGGGTTGTCCGGTCCTGATTTGGCTCGGAAGAGTCCGCTGGACCTAAAGCAATAATGATGTAATGTACTGTAAGGTTGGTGCGAGCAACGAGAGCCCACTTTATTATTGCGTAATGTGACAACAATGCTAATTTCAGGACGAACCGGTGTTTGCCAAAAGTAAACAACGCATTCGAGTTAGTAGTGCGTGCAAGGAAACAATTCACACCATGTAGCCTACAAGGAAAGATTGTACACAAAAGAACAACGTTGCAAAAATAGCCAATAACGACTTCGGTAACCTAAGGCCCTACACATCCAGATCCAAAACGAACAAGGAAGTAGTCTACGTAGCGTCTACTTTCCGGCAAACATTTCACCACGGTATTAAAATATAGTCATTCCATTTAGAAGAAAAAAAAATTTTGGTGCACAAAATATTCTTCGGGCGTTACTTGTCCGTGTTCTGGAAAAATGTATACAGAACTTGTATTTAGTTTGAATGCCTAATTATTACGTCAAAATTAGAAGAACTTGGTGTTAATACCAAGAAATACGGCCAATGAAAAGTAGACACTTTATATTATCCAGACCTTGGTAATATTGTTCATTTTATTTTAAAATCATAAGCTATAATTTTATTGTGTGTTGTTTGATATTTTGTTGTCTACCACCTAGAGTGAACGGACGGAATGAAACCACTGATACTGAGGGACTGATTTCACAACGCTGCCGAACCAACTCGCCTGGAACTCTCATCTGCGAGCGTTGTTGTGGGCGTGGCCTTTAGGTAAGGACAAGGAAGAAATGGGCTGTAATGCCCGTGGTTGAATAGAAGCTTGGTGTCGCTTGCTTTTATGAACTGATGTTTTATTGTATATTGACAGTGTGGTGCGAGTGTGACTGCCAATGATTGTTGTACAATGTCGAATCATTTGCCTTGCTGTCTGCTGGGACAATCAAGATTGCAATTCCGATTGTGAAAACATAACATCATTAAATTGATTAATAGCAACTAGTTAGAGGTTATTGGTGTAGTATGGCGATATTTGTCATTATCAAATCGACATGATGACAGAGAGAGACAGACATACAGACAGACAGATAGACAGAGAGGTGGAGAGAGAAAGGCAGAGACAGAAATCAGATTCTGTTGGCGGAATGAATACATTTATATTAATATATTAGTTATTTTTTATTATCAAAAAATAGCAAAAACAAAACAAAAAAAGAAACAAGTCACTTGTTAATTAAAGCAAATCAGTTTTTGGTAAGTAGATATCCGCATGGCCTGAGCAGTGATAAACAACGAGAACAGCGATCGAGGATGAAACTGATGATAACAAGCGATCTCATCCGATTACGTGGCAAATTTTGATGACCCCAAAAACAAGAGAGAGAGGGGGAGGGGGGATAAACGGCATGGGCGGTGGTGGTGGTGGGGGGGGGGGTGGTGGTGGTGGTTAACGTTGATATCACCGATAAGACCGCAGCTGATTGAAAGTTGATGGCTCGGTCATAATGTGTAAAGCGTTGGCTACTAGAAGGCAGCAAGCCCAAGTCTAAAACTGGTCAAACAGCGCTGGCGTGACTCTCGAACGTTTGAACGTATGAAGGAATTAGAGGCGTGCAATAATAGGCCGTGAGGCATTAAAAAAAAAAACACCCAAAAAAAAAACCCAACCTATTAATACAAAATTAAACTACACTAAATTGACAATTTGGTAGATCAGTTAGCTTTAGCCTGCAACGACCTAACTGGATTTAGCACGAAATGAATTAGCGTGTTGGATTTAGAGCGTTCTTCCGCTGTGACTCCAGCCCCTGTTTTTCGCCTTATCGCTAGTAACCAGTATTGTAAGTGTAAGTGTAGGTGTTCTGGGTGACGACGACGACGATGATGATAATGGCGATGACGATGCTGATGCATCCGCCGGCGATGGCCCACATGGAGTAGCGGCGAGACTCCGTGCTAAAGGTGCTAGCTGCCAGAACGTCGCCACGGTCAAGCGCGCGCCGTGCCTGCAACAGCAACGACAATAACGCCATCAACGGAAGAACAAAGTTTGGTGTCCTAGTGTGCTTTGAGCGTCACCGAGGAATGGAGTTGTCAAACCCTGCTGACTTCTCGTGCTGAGAAGAACAATGGAAATGACAAAGCAAAGAGTGTTAAAAACCTTTTGTGGAGATAAAAGAAGACGAAGAAGAGAAGACGAAGAAGAAAGAGAAGACGAAGAAGAAAGAGAAGACGAAGAAGAAAGAGAAGAAATAGAACAAGGGTAAGAAGAACAACGAGAAGTAGAACAAGAGCATGAAGAACAAGAAGGTTTTATAACGACCTGTTGAATGAGCATCGGACTCAAAGACGAATCATCACAGGGTTTGTGAGGTAGCTTGTCTATGGTCCCCCAGGTCTTTGTTCTCCCACGACCATGTGGCATGTCCTCTACCCCATCCCTGGGTATATAAACTAATTATTTCCCCAGATATGTGTTCACTGACACTCCACATCTGTTTTCACAGGACTTTGTTACCCTAGTCTATTTTCAATCAACGTATGTTGAATACACACCTCGGGGAGCATAGACGTGGGGGCACATAGAGCTGGGAGAACATAGACCTGGTTTGGATGGTCTTGAAAAGCCTAGAGGGAACACCATACTATTACCATCCAATCTTCTTCTTCTTCTTCTTCTTCTTCTTCTTCTTCTTCTTCTTCTTCTTCTTCTTCTTCTTCTTATTATTATTATTATTATTATTATTATTATTATTATTGTAGTAGTAGTAGTAGTAGTAGTAGTAGTAGTAGTAGTAGTAGTAGTAGTAGTAGTAGTAGTAGAAGTAGTAGTAGTAGTAGTAGTAGTAGTCGTAAGGAAGAGGGCGTACCTCTTGTGCGCGCATAATGGCGACCAGTCCCAGTGGCCAGCAGCAGCAGATGGTGGTGAAGATGGCCAGCCCCATGTGGTCCGGTACATTGCTGACCACCATGCCCTGAGCCGCTGGCTGGTTCACCTGTACGACAAACACTACACCGTGAGTCCTCTGTGCTGTCAGCTACTGGTTGAAAAGTAACTCCCTATTAATAATGGCCAATATCTGTTGTAAACAGTACTGCACGTACATAAAACAACACGCATCACGATCCCTACAGTGGTAGAATTTAGTGTCTGTTTTGATTTCATCTCGTATAAAGCAGAACATGGACTTTCTCACTTGAGACTTTTGGCCTGAAACCGTACATCTTCATGATAATCTGTTGTTTGGAATGAACACCCAGTGTAGAAACTTATTTAGGTATATTTCTATATATTAATCGACAAGCCGTTTTAGATCACGACGGGCGTTTTAACCAACCAGCGGCTTTGTTGTGAAGCTCGATTTGATCTTCACTTTGCTCGAATTTGTGCAGATTACAGCTGAACTGTCCGTATAATTGCTTCCACGCGAGTTTTGCCATTCGCCGCTCGATCGCGCGAGGACGATACAACGAAACTTAGCATTATTTTCGATCGCAAAACGGCTTTATTTTGTATTTTACTGCCTTGAAAATGTACTAAAAAACACGTGGGAAACGTGCGAGTCCAACCAATCACTCTTGACGTTGCCTACGGCAGGCCATTTCCGGTTTGCGTTTAGTGATTTCGCTCCGTAGCCTTCATTTCATAAGTTTGGTTTTGATCTCGCTTTTAAATCGGCGTTATATTGTTGTTTAATGCAGTTTAAAGTTTATAACACTAATAACATCGAGGGTTCACCATGTTTTATGATATAGGACCTAAAATAAGGCTGGAGAAATATAGCAGACCGTGGATCATGGATAAGGCGTTTGACTTTTATTAAGGCGACCAGGGTTCGAATCTTGCTGGAGATACCTTTTTTTAAAATTTAATAATA
The DNA here is from genome assembly GCA_036898135.1 of Oncomelania hupensis. Lineage (NCBI taxonomy): Eukaryota > Metazoa > Mollusca > Gastropoda > Littorinimorpha > Pomatiopsidae > Oncomelania > Oncomelania hupensis. Next base: position 4,593,075 of record CM072517.1, read on the forward strand.
CAGAGGGAGAGAGATAAAAGAGAGAGGGAGGTATAGATAATAAAGAAAAAGAGAGGAGAGGCAAATAAAAAACAAAAAAGGGTGCAAGTAAAATGCCAAAAATAAATAAATATATAAATAAATATAAAAATAAAAATAAAATCATAGCACGGGTATTAATAACTGCTTCATATTAATTTTTTTTTCATTTATTCATTTATCCATGATGCATGTACTTTTTAGAACACTTAACATCTTATGCTTTTAAAAAAAAAATTAGGTATAGGTAGGTCTGTAAAAAAACTAAACAAAATAAAACATTTAGAAAATAACACTATAGTTTTATTGTAAATTTCATAGCATAATTAATTGTCATTCGATTCATCAGAAAAAATAAATAAAAATAAAAGCAAACTTTACATTAAAAATAAATTTTTAGAATATAAATTAAAACTGAATTGTTCCAAAAATAAATATCTGGTGCTTTTTTTTAATGATTGCCTCAATTTGGTATTTCATTGGTATGTATTATAATTAAATAAATGCTGTGCATGCAGTGATAGCATTGCCTTATTGTTTTAATCACATGCATGTGCAATAAATCAGTAATGCTGTTCTCCTCAAATAAATGGTTATTGTGTTTTATTACAATTATAAGTTTATCTTTAATCTATGTCTCTTTTTAGTGATTCACCACTGACAGTGCACTTCAGCCTTTCACTTCCAGAATCATAAACACAACAAAGATTATTATATCAAAGATATTTTTATACAATGTGAATTAATTTTCGAGCTAATGTTAATTAAAAGTATCTTTGATATATATCTTAGTTGTGTTCATGATTTTACTTTCAAAATACTTAGCAGTTCCTGTTGTGTTTACAATTTCTTCCACTTTCAGGCAATTGATATATTTCCTAAAGGTAGTTATTGTACCAACACCACAACATAAACTATACACTATGTAGGCTACAATGGAACATTATAGTCTCAAATAAATATGACTTCACTCAGTGGCTGACAGCTTGGACACTCAAAGATAACCTATAACGGGCATAAAATCAGAAACACAACAAAGAAATATATTACATACTTTTAATTATACAACAATACAAGACAAATGAATTTTCGTGCGTTGCTCTTCTTCAGATTAAAAGCAAACATAAAATGACTAAATGCTGCAGAATGCACAAAAAAAGTCACTTCCAGGAAAATGTTTGAAACGGGCATATAACATCAGGCCCAGCAATTGGGTCATCAAAAATTTATTTGCAGGGGTAATAACTGCTAGTATATATTGAAATAAAAACAACCTGTATTAGGTAGATTTATACACTGAATCAAAACTACCGTTAAATAACCAACCAAGTGCTCTCTTACCACAACTGTACTGCTAGAAGTCTGGTTGTAGGCACCGCCATACTGGGCGCCGTACTGTCCGCCATATTGCTGGGGGGCATAACCCTGCTGTGGCTGGGGGGCATAACCCTGCTGTGGCTGGGGGGCGTAACCCTGCTGGGGCTGAGGGTAACCTTGGCCATAGTTGGACGGCGCTCCCTGGTCGTAACCGGCGCTATAGGCGTTGGGCTGGGAATAGGCTGGAGGAGCTGAAAACATAAGATGGGAATGATGGAGATACAGACTGACACGTAGATACAGATCTTCATTTTATTCGTCCACAAGCTTTATGTGGCGGAATGGGAGGCGACTGGTTCAAGCTTGGGAGAGAAGTTGTCTACCTTACATTTTTTGGGTAGACTAGCCTTGCGGATCGGTGGCAGCGACTCGTGTGAAGTGTCGTGGCATTAGTAGCCGGCAACCCGGTTTGCTTAGCCAACACGCTTCACCGCCTTGCAGGGCCAATATTTTTATGTCCATCTTACGAGGGATAAAATGAAAATAACAGCTCGGGTTGGGCCATGTTCGCAAGGTGGTGGCCGAGAGACGGGAGTCAGATACTCCGCTCGGCTATATTTAAAAGGAAAATTGTATGACTTGGGTAATGTCCTATAATGTCGCGTATAGCTTTCACTGCTCCACTGCTCTGGTGTGTATTCTTTGTTTATTCTCTCTTTGTATCTCTCTCTCTGTCTCTCTCTCCCTTGTTAAATAAAATAGTTATCTTATCTTATCTTTTACATATATATCTTTACCTCAACTAAATATTGCTGCAATCATGATCACAATCCCAAATAGAGGTGTGTTGAACACGTGATAATAACGTCATAGCGACTTAATCTTTTTTTTGCTATAGCTTAAATTAACGATGGCTGAACTTTCTTCCTCTCTTCGCAGCTCTCCGAACATTAGCTTCTTTGAAATCCAACTTGAAAACCGATCTTTCTTAAAATGTTTCTGATCTGGACTCCCATCATCATCGTCATTCCTCTCTTTCTGTTGTTCAGACAAAGGCCACCGCCCACCCCTTCGTCGCTCTTCTCCCCACTCCCCTCTCCCCCCCACCCCACCCCCCCCGCCCCTCCTTAGTCTTTTATATTTCACTTGTAAATATTTGTTTCCAGTCAATCTAATATGTCCTTGCGTAATTCGTTAGCAAGGGCTTTGCCGGATTTCATTTCCTATGTAGCCGATCTTAACGTTTAGTATGAATGCGTGAGAACTGCGCTTTGAACTGATCTATCGTTAGGAAAAAGCGCTAACCTATATAAATACCCTTAGTAGTAGTAGTAGTAGTAGTAGTAGTAGTAGTAGTAGTAGTAGTAGTAGTAGTAGTAGTAGTAGTAGTATCGACTTAGATGGTCTAGTTCTCAAGAAATGTTGGGTTATTTTTCATTACAATGAGTTCACGCATGCGGGAATTAAAATTGTCATCACATTAGAACATGATACAGCAATATTAGGGCAAGCAATGTTTTGGGGTGCAGTGGGTTAGACGCCGGTGATTTGTTATACCTGTGCCGGGGTTTGTGTATAAATATTAACCCCACTTTGCGGAAATTTAGTGCTTTAAATGGCCACTGTTTCTGTCATTCTCATTTGTTCTTTATCGTTCCTGATCTGGTCTATCAATCTACTATCTTCTTCGCTAGGCCAGTCACCTACCATTTTTATATTGAAAACTCTACCAAACCTCCTAATTTGTGCTTGGGATCTGTTGGGTCAGCTTGGGGATATTGGACGCTTTCTACCCAATGGTCACAAGGGCTTTCAATGGTATTATTATTTAACAATGTAGGCATTTTATATGTATGTGTTTTGTTAATATTTTATAATGATGTTTATTTTCTATTTTGTTTTTGTAACGCGGGTTCGATAAATTAAGAGTAATGCCTCAGCGCATGGGACACCTTTATTGTAAAGTGACTGGCTGATGGAGTGCCTTCAGTGTTACCATTAGGGTTGTTTCAGCACATCTTTTGTACGAATCAGGAGTGAGCCCTCTTTCAACCAAGTTGTGGTCCCGATTCGGCTCTTTGTCGTCCGCTCGACCCTATAAACATTGACTAACTAACTCAATAAATACTGATGGTAGCGGGTTGGAGTCCCGCAGGGTCGGTCCTGATTTGGCTCGGAAGAGTCCGCTGGACCTAAAGCAACAATAAATCAATCAATCAGTCCCGCAGGGGGCTCAAACTTATGTCATTTATATGCCAGACTTTACAGGTCACAGAGAGTTTTCTCCGGTTACTCTGGTTTCCTACACCTCTGCAATAACATGGTGTAGGTTGCAGTCAATCAAAATGTTCAAAATAAAATCGATGTCCATTCCGCCTTATCATAGCGATCGCCCTGCCTTTACACCACACTTGGTTGAGTGATAGATGTGCGTGTGAGAGTGTGTAACTTGTGAGCCTGTATGTTAGTACAGATCGCCGCGCTTTGAGCCTAACCGATGTTTTGGGGAAAAGCACGTATACAGCATCTAGTAGTACGTAGTAGTAGTAGTAGTAGTAGTAGTAGTAGTAGTAGTAGTAGTAGTAGTAGTAGAAGTAGTAGTAGTAGTAGTAGTATAGAAGTAGTAGTAGTAAGAGAAGTTGTAGTAGTAGTAGTAGAAGAAGTAGTAGTAGTAGTAGTAGTAGTAGTAGTAGTAGTAGTAGAAGTAGTAGTAGTAGTAATAGAAGTAGTAGTAGTAGAAGTAGTAGTAGTAATAATAGTAGTAATAATAGTAGTAGTAATAATAGCAGTAGTAGTAATAGTAGTAGTAATAATAATAGTAGTAGTAGTAATAGTAGTAGTAGTAATAGTAGTACTAGTAATAGTAGTAGTAATAGTAGAAGTAGTAGTAATAGTAGTAATAGTATAGCAGTAATAAATGTAGTAGTAGTAATAGTAGTAGTAGAAGTAGTAGAAGTAGTGGGTAGCTGGCTGTGTTTAGGACCGTGGAAGGTAAAGCAGCGAAGGAGAAGAGATGGGCACCGCCCTCATTAAGCTGGCCTACAGAAAAGAGAGGTTCTAAACGCTTTCCTCCCCATCAACGACGGAAAGGTTACTGACACACTTTATTATTATTATTATTATTATTATTATTATTATTATTATTATTATTATTATTATTATTATTATTATTATTATTATTATTATTATTATTGTTATTATTATTATTATTGTTATTATTATTATTATTATTATTGTTATTATTATTATTATTATTATTATTGTTATTATTATTATTATTATTATTATTATTATTATTATTATTATTATTATTATTATTATTATTATTATTATTTTTATTATTATTGTTGTTGTTGTTGATGTTGTTGTTTTGGGATTTAGTCTTATTTTTGTTCCAGTAGGTCAACGCTCACTGTGAATCTGAAACAGATCTTTAACATTGACACGTGTAAAAATAAGTCCCTTTAACAGATATGTCAATCACTATTAGTAAGTAGCCAGCTTATGACAGAGAGATATATAGATCTACAAGTGATTTCTTCGCTGACACTTTGACCCACATACTTGTGTTGTTTGTTCAAGGCCTCAGGTGGAGAAAAGAAAAGCACCGTATAACATTTCTCAGGTCTTTTGAGCTCACTCATGCAATGTCTATCATAGGTAGTAGGGCTGTCTTCTATTTACGCGGTGTAATATTGAAGATGCACTACTTCATGCACCCAGCTTGAATATTGCATCGTTGGTTTGAATGTGCCTGCAGGAAAGTCAACGTCTATGATATCCAGCGGGAAAAAGCTACTTGATCGTCAAATGGATAGTAAGCTGACTTGCCTTCCTTCCATTGTTTTAAAAAAAACAACCAACTAATCTCTTTCTTTTTCTGGTTCAAGCCACAAACCAAATACTATCGCAATCATCGTGATAAAAGACTTTGTGTGAATAATCGTATTGGCTGAACAACAAGATGGCAAGCCATTCAAACGCATTTTCGGACACTCACACACATATATGTAGCCGAGCGGAGTATTTGACTCCCGTCTCTCGGCCACCAACCTTGAGAACACAGCCCAACCCGAGCGGTTATTTTCATTTTATCCCTCAAAAGAGGGACATAAAAATATTTGCCCTGCAAGGCGGTGATGCGTGGTTAGTAGTAAACCGGGTTGCCGGCTACTAGTGCCACGACACTTCGCTGTAAAGTCGCTGCTACCGACTTGTAGAAAATGCCTTCCGACAAGGTAGTCACGCTCACCACCAAAAGAGGAAGGCGAATGGCCAGCCGGAGAGAACAAATGTCATATCGCCTTGTCCTGCATAACCCAATGGCACCTCTTCCCCTCCCCATTCCCCTCCCAAAGGATTCTGCACAGCAGGAGCCACCCAAGGCTACCCCTTGGGGTCATGAGCAATCTTGCCACTGTAGATTGTTCAAACCTATAAAGGGAACAGTGAAAGCCACAGTTGAAAACCTTTCTTTCCTTTATAGGCAAGACGCTTCACTGCGGCAACAGTACCCCCGTTGGAGTGCCGGGGGGTTTCAGTATAAATAGTATCCCCACTTTATGGAAATTTAGTGCTTTAAATTCTCACTGTCGCTGTCTTCCTCATTTACTCTTTCCTATTCTTGCTCTGTCCTTCACTCTGCTATACTATCTTCTTCTTCGCTAGATCAATGACCTACCTTTTTTCTTGAAAACTCTTCCTGGACAAGACTCCTTGTTTGTGTATGAGGTCTGTTGGATCAGCTTGGGAGTGTTGGACGCTTTCTGCCGGGTGGTCACTAGGGCTTCCTATGAATGTACTATTTAGCACTATAGGCATTTTATATGTATGTGTTTGGTTGATGATTTATAATGATGTTTGTATTCTATTTTGTTTTTGTAACCGGGGTGTTCGCGTAGTTGAGGTCAACCCTCAGCCGTCCCCCGCGTGGGATGTCTTTATTGTACAGTGACTGGCCGGTGGAGGGCATTCAATTTTCCCACTGGGGTTGTTTCAGCAGATCTTTTATGCGGATCGGGGGTTGTCCGGTCCTGATTTGGCTCGGAAGAGTCCGCTGGACCTAAAGCAACAATAAATCAAAAAACAGTCTAACCAAGAAGTTCAAGGTAGACAACTTCTCTCCCAAGCCTCAACCAATCACCTCCCTTTCCGCTACATATATAACTCAAGAGCCAGCATTTCCAAAAGTGACCATTTTCGCGGAGTTGTTCTGTCGCGGGTTTTATCATAAAGAAGCAAAATATAAACATAGGATTATTTGACCTGTCTGCATGCAAGCTAAAATGAATCAAAATCTTCCTCAGCCAGTTGTGAGATGCGGCACAAAACGTGTTTGGAAAATGATGGATCTCAGCGACCTTGACCTTGACAAAGTGCCAAATATAAATGATCTAAAATGGTTAGCAGTAATCGAAATATTTGCATAGTAAAAATAATCAAAACCATTTAAAGCCATTTTTAGAGAGAATACCACACACACGCACACAAATACCCACTGTCTTTTGAACCAAAAGTTAAATAGGGATGACCGACCAACCGAATGCCGCAGAATGGCTTATCATGCCTGTATACCAAAATTGCTCAAATTCGGTTGACTTTTTTTTTAAGATACAGAGCAAAACGTGCTAGAAAGAACTGATCTCAGCGAGCTTGATCTCTGAGGTACAGCAAATACAGGGAAACCTCCTGGCTATTAACTCAAATAATGTTCCATATGAAATGTGATCGGAAATCGGTTGGATGCTTCTTGAGATACAGCAGCTCTTGAGTTGGAAAAGTGTTTTATAAGGACTATATCTGGTGGTGGTGCTGCTGCTGCTACTACAACTATAGCTACTACTACTACTAAATAATAATAATAATAATAATAATAATAATAATAATAATAATAATAATAATAATAATAAAATCAGGGGGAACAACTAATAATAATAATAATAATAATAATAATAATAATAATAATAATAATAATAATAATACAGGATGCTATATACGCGCCTTTCCTTAAATCAATCAGGCTCAAAGTGCGGCGATCTATACCAACATACACGCTCACCTGTCTCATCCACCCTCACACACACCAAATACACATCCATCACTCAAAACAGGTGGTGTAAAGGCAGGAAGATCGCTATTAGAAGACGGAAAGAAAATCGAATTTTTATTTTTGAATTTTTTTATATTGACTGCGTCCTGTACCATTATTGAAGGGAGGGAGGAAACCGGAGTGCCCGGAGAAAACCCTCGGTGACCTCAATAGTCTCGTACCTAAGTCACATACGTTCGCCCCTTGCGGGAATCGAACCCGCGACCTTCGGCATAGGAAACCGGCGACTTATCCACTGCGCCACAAGGCCACCCCAAAAAGACTAACCGACATTTGGCTCATTTGGATTCTCAACTATTTTATCAAAGTATTTCCAAATAGGTCTGGAGTTACCTAAAGGAAGCTATTAGTGTTGCTAATCATTATTGTTAAGAAAATTGAGACACTAGGTCACGTAGATATAGGCCTAGTCCATTGTTATCTGCCAGTGTCATAAGGCTGACTTGGTCAACGTGTGGAAACTCTACTACAGTAATCTGGTGGAGAAAGGTATCTGCTTACAATCCGATGACGATATCTGATAACGATAAAAACAACGATAACGATAGAAATAATGATAAAGATAATGTGTAACGGCGTTCAGGTTTAGCGCAGTGGTTCAGGGCGCAAGCTTTGTGTCGACTACGTGCGTCGTGGGCGACCTGGGTTCCAAGCCTGACTTCTGCAAACTATTTTTGTGCATGCTGGATAGCAGTGGCCGGCGCCTTGAGACGCCCTCTGAGCTTGGAAGTGCGCTACAATAAGAATAAAAATTTAATGATAAACGAAAACAAAACAAAGTCGTTTGTGCTTGGGGTACTGCTAGGGCGTCCCGCCCCAAGAACAGGAATTTGAATTCAATGAAACGAAAGCCATCTTTTGACAGAATCCTGATTTAGAAGCCCACTTTCTATGGATAAGGCACAGGCGCTCTTATTGAGACGCGCGAGCGCCTCTGGCGCGTCTCCTTTCTGTGAAGGAGACACCGTCATATGCGCTCGTTTCCAGCTACCAATACTAGGGCTGGACGGTTTTACCGATACGTAACTGTATTGAGGTTCGGAAACGCGACGGTACGGTATACCGGTGCGGGTGTCCAAGGTCCGGTTTACTGGGAAATCTTGGCCACACATAACGCGACAGTGGGCGACATCTTGTCCGCCCAGAGAGCGAGCCTAAAGCTCAAACACGTGGATAGGCAGCTGTTCTTCGAAGAAGAACTTATAAGAACAGCAGCTTATCCAAGTGTTTGAGCATGGTACCAGCCGCCAATCCTTCTGAACTTTTAAAGTTCTTAAAGACCTTTCCCGTTGAATGTTTTTGTTTTATTTTGATTTTGTGGTTTAAAGTTTGCTGATATTCTAAACAGTGATTTATCATAATTTGTTTTGAAGGCGTTCAAGCAAATACAAAGCTTCAGTTTCTATGGAAATGTGGTTCTTTGAAACTGTTTTGAAGTGTAGGCCTATGACAATCTTTCTTTTGCGTCGGTCACTACTGTCAGTGCCATATCCCATTTGATTGTAACACTTAAAATCGCGGTATACAGTGATGTTGCTATAAATTTTCAGCATAGGCCATTTGGCCGATTCAGTCACAAACCTTTAGGACATTTTGAAAATCTTTGGGCCATCATTTCGACTTCTTTCCAACACCCCCCAAACGAGAGGAAGCGCTGGCCACTGATAAGTTTCGGTTTCTTTTTTGGCGGCATTTCGAAAACGAAAAGTGTTATTGCCGGAAGCACACTTTTCGCAACAAGGGGAGTTACTCTAACTCTCTCTGCTGATGCATGTGTCTTCTTCTTGGCGCTTCCGATACACGATGTTCGACAATAACTCATAACTCATAACACCTTTATTTATCCGATAGGAAATTAATATGGCGAGAAGCAATACCAACGAAAAAGACACGAGACAAGCCAACAAAAAACGGACAAAGGGTGGCCGATTGAGGCGTAAAACTTTAGGACAACGGGCCGATTACAACATGACTCTTTCGGACAATTTGGAATTTTATCGGTGAATGGCCGACTTGCCGACGAAAACGACATCACTGGGTATACCGGTACAAAATACCGATACGACCTAAAAATACAAGTGTATCTTGGCTTGCTTCTATTTAAAAAGAAAAAATTCATAACAAAACAAAGGCTATTCGTTATACGTTACAATTCATCATTTAACGCACACCCTGGGTTCTTTAAGTGCTGACATTGCTAGAGTTTGTTTGGCTTGGCAAGATGATGACAACGACGGCGTAATGACGTTGATGGTCATGACGCGATGACGCCAATGACGATGATTGTGTGAGGCCTACTAGGGCCTTTGCACAGTGGCGGAGGGGAGGAGGACGAGGGGGGGGGGGGGGGGGAGAACGGGGATGGGAGATTACAATAAAATCAAAACGAATACACAAAATAGGCAATCAAATTTCGCGATGGTTACCACCAGATCGCGGGAATGTTGCTGTTTTTGTACCTAATATAGATTTGATATGTCTTATGGACGGTCCTGATTTGGCTCGGAGGAGTCCGCTGGACATAAAGCAACAATCAATCAATCAATCAATCATGTCTTATGGAATCGACATGCGTTATTTGTTCCGAACAGTCTCTTTGTTCACACCGGATTTGTTGATCTCGAAAGATTTGTTGAAGTTGTCGATGGCAACCCTCACTGCGGAAGCGGCAGCTTCCTTCAGGAAGCTTTTATGCAGAGAAGCAGCAGCATCGCTCTTCTCTTTTTTTGTCAGTCGCGTTCGTTGCTGTCGGCGAATCTCGGCAACGCAACCTGTGATTTTATATTGTGAAATCAGGACACAGATGCAGACGGCCATTTGCTATGTAGTCCAAGCCCAGAATGCAGCAAAATGTTTAATTTTGCTTTTTTGGGTATCCAAAATAATTTTTACTGCATCGGAAAGATAATAATGTACTCTATCACATATCCAAAATGTAAAAAAAAAAAATATCGCAAAACAAAGTTATTGAGCATTTATTATCTAGCCGTGTACTATGGCATTCCGTTTTGTTATTGCTTGCTTTGTAAGGCCAAAAACTAGTATGGCAGATTACTGACAAATCAGCTTCCCCCCCCCCCCCCCCCCCCCCACCACCACCAAATTTGATGTCCATGATATTTAAGACCTACTATTTCAAAAAAGCCTGGTAGCCATTAAAAAAAATGGCGGCCATTTTCAAGATGGCCGCCATGCCGATAAAACTCTTGTTCTACAATATGAAGTATACGACCAAGATTTCGACCTACAAGCGCCACATTTGGTATACATGATACTTAAGACCTACTCTTTTAGAAAAGCTCAGTGGCCGTTAACAGAAAAAATATGGCGGACATTTTTCAAGATGGCCGCCATGCCGACAACACTTTTGTTCTACAATAATTATGGAGTATGAGATCAAGATTTCGACCTACAAGCACCAAATTTGGTCTACACGCTACTTAAGACCTACTCTTTTACAAACGCCCGGTAGCCATTACCAGAAACAATATGGCGGCCATTTTAATGATGGCCGCCATGCTGATTACACTCTTGGTCTACAATATAAAGTATGAGAAGATTTTCTCCTAAAAGCACCAAATTTGGTATGTCTGATATTTAAAATATTTTCTTTTAGAAAAGCTCGGTAGCCATTAAAAAGAAACAATATGGCGGCCATTTTCAAGATGGCCATAATGCCGATTATACTCTTGTACTATACTATGAAGTATTAGACGAAGATTTTGCCTTACAAGCACCAAATTTGGTATACCTGTGACTTAAGACCTGTTTTTTTTTTTAAATCCCAGTAGTTATTACAAAAAGAAATATGGTGACCATTTTTCAAGATGGCCACCATGCTGATTACACTCCTAGTCTATAATAAAAACTACGTAATTAATAAAGAAATAATAGTATATACATTAAACAAACACATTTTTTAAAATGTACAATACCATAAATTAAGTGAAGGAAGTAACATTCTTATGCATTGTTTGTAATCTGAAGAAGAGCATAGCTCGAAAATTCATTTGTCTTGTATTGTTGTGTTCATGACTTTTACTAAAGAATCTATTCTTTAGGTTATCGAAATCGCTCTATACAAATAATTAATTGTTTGCAGTCTTGCTTCCATTCTTTATATAGAATTATTTATAGCCCTAAATACTATGGTTTTGGCCTTAAAATGCAAACTATCAATTGTTTTACAAACGGAATGCCATAGCCATGCTGTGCTTGAATCAGCACTAGAAAACGTTTCATTACACGAAAACAAAAACATAATGCAGTGCTGGTGATAGAGCCAGACTGTTAGATCTCAACGCTATTGTCACTCATGTCTTCTTCCATTTCTTCTTCCTCTTCCTTTTTCTCTTCTTCTTCCTCTTATTCTTCCTTTTCTGTGTACTTCATGACGTTTAAGCAGATTTCACCTCGGCATTCTCCACATCAAACATTGCAGACCAATCCATGTCGTCGGCATGAATACCTGGTTGACGCACAGTCAGTTCTGCAATTGCAACGCACAAGGTTTAGAAGATGGTCTGGTGCACTGGTTCCTCTCTTGCTACAAAACTCCAGCAACCTACCCTTGAATTCTAATGTTCTTATAGGTGTCAGTTGATAATGATCATCCTTTGATCCTTTTTTTCCCTTTGCTTCCATTGTCACAAAACAAGCACTTTGGACCCAAAACCACTGGTGCCAGAAGCTATGTTCAGTCCAGACAACCTGTGTTTTCGAGGTGATGGTGACTGATTCAGCTTGCTCATACCTTTTTTCACATGGTGCTTGATTGTGAATGTTTGTCTGCAAACAGCATGTACAAGATCTCCAAGAACTGCGTGTATGTATACTTTCCTCTGTTTACTAGCTTTTTTTTTTAATAGAACACATCCTTTTTGCATTAGCGTACGAACAGGGTCAAACGCGCGATGAAAAGTAGCGATGCTTTGCATCGATACTATTCTCATAAGGATCCATCCGTTTAGGAAAGTATCGCTACTTTTCTCAAAAGGATCGCACATTTTCTCAAATGGAACGCCAATTGCGAAAGTATCGATGCTTTCTGAAAAGTATCGATACTTTGCATCGATACTTTAGCTCGAGCAGTTTCATCGCGCAGTTCCGAAGTTTACCGAGGCGAAACACACTGTTTCTACAAAACTGAAATCGGTCAAGCTAATGAAATAATATACATGTATTATGTAACATTCCACCAATTGTCCTTTGCAGAGCAAATTAATTAATAAATATAATTTTTCCAAATAGCTAAATTTAAGAATTACTATTAGTTAATAAATAATGTGTTCCGCTTTAGTTCCGATCAAACTTTTGGAAAATTTGCATACTGTGTATTCGGAAAAATTCGGAAATGCGCGATGAAAAGGATCGATCCTTTCGTAACGGAGCGATGCAAAGTAGCGATACTTTTCAAAAAGTATCTATGCAAAGCATCGCTACTTTTCATCGCGCGTTTGACCCTGTTCGTACGCCATACAGGGCAGCGACCACAGCAAGCAGCAAGCAGCAAGCGGAGAGCGTCTGCTAGTGACCTATTTAGCCATAACTGAAAACCGGCAAGTTTAAAACTATTATATTGCGCGTTATATTATTTATATTTTAATAAGGCAAACTTAGGGGAGCAAAGAAAATGTTTGCTTAACTCAAAAGACACGGTGGGATTTGATGATGGTGAATATTCCAGCAATTCATCTTCAAAATCCTCTTCTTCTGTGAAGTCACGCTGACAGTGTTGAATCGGCATGTGGGCGGAGTTATACTTCGCCCGCAAGGAAATTCCCGCGTATGACTGGCAAAATGTGCGAATACCGTTTTAGCAATTTTTAATTCGTTGTATCTCCTAATTGCGCTAATTTTTTTTTTTACATTTTGGTAAGATTGTTCAACAACCTAAACTCTTTACATTTGCCTTGTTTTCATTTTGGATACCCTAAAAAGCACCTCTAAACAATCTGGGCTTCGGCTAATGTGTTTTTTTTTTCTTTCGCCAGTTGCAATCTGTTCGCACTAGGCCTACGTAGATATTATCAGACGGAGTGATAGATATCACATTAGCTGTAGAGAAAACAGTTTGACGGTTGGGAATGTTAATGATGATTATACATTGCATGACCACAATACCTATTACCGCAACACCGTTTAAAAAAACATGACACCAACTTCATCATGACCCTGCGTTAATCACTAGTAACGATACTTTGTCGTTATGATTGGTGTGTGTGTGTGTGTGTGTGTGTGTGTGTGAGTGTGCGCACACATAAGCCTTGAAATGGGTGACTGACCTTGCTTTTTATGCAGAAAATGGGTGTTTGTATTAGCCACCCACTTTTTTCCAGCCAACCTCTTTTTTTCTAAGTACACAGGAGTGCTCTTTTAGTGCACGGGAGTGCAGTTGTACTGCATGAGAGTGCTTTAAGTACAAGGGAGTGCTCTATCCGGGACGGAGAAAATCCAGTCAATTTTCGTGAAAATTTTGAAGAAAGTTAGACCTATTTCGTCGCCTATAGGAGACGAACTAAGTCAACATTTGAGATGGAAAGAGACAAGTTTACATTAGATTCTTACATAGAAGAAATTTGCGTTCTTTCCGTCAAAAACCCACTTTCCGATTCCTACATTCTTGAATAAACCCAGTTGTGTTGTATTGCAAGTATGTGGGTGTTTGTGAGTGTGTGTTGTGTATGTGTGTGTGTGAAATAGATGTTAATATTTCACTCGTCAAACCTGCGGGCAAAATTCATGGTAGTTGAAAAGTGCCTCCGTATTGAAACTTGCTGCTAACTTGTGAAACTGAAACTGCATTGACGTGAAACATTGCTGATCCCTATTTCATTTCACAGTGACGAGAGCAGTCATTATGTCTTATGTCAGCAGGGCTCGCTCAAGCAGTGTCAGGCGAGGGGCCATCATGGGCTGCTCTCATCACTAAGGACCACAACGCATGTTGTGTCATACAAATGCAGTGTTGTTGACAAAAGTTACAAGCAATGTTCAATAGGGATTTACTTCTCAACCACCCTCTAGATGCCTTTCTTGTCTGTTTCCTGTCATACCGGGGCCTTTGATCAGTGACAGATGCGTTACTCAACTAAGGCAAGTACTGGCTTCTACCACAACCCTTCTCTTCTCCGCGTTATCGTTGTACGCTCTTCTTCCTGTTTCCGACAAAGACCTTGATATATAAAGACATGCCATGAGGCCCACTTCCGGGAGTTCGCTACTTTCGATATTAGAGAAGCGCCACCTAGCGAAATAACTGTCGTCACTTGGGAAAATGCCGCGCGCTAAGAAGAAAGTACGACAAAGTGGCACACATTGTGGGGTGGTGCTCATAGAAAAACAAACACACACACACACCTACACACAAAAAAAAAATAGAACTGCTCAGGTCTTGATGTCTCAAGCCAGTAATCTTTGAGTACAGATTTGCGATACTTGACAAGCTGTTTCCATCAGATACAGATAAACTTCGAAACCAGCAAATAAAAGAAAATTTATATAAATGACTGATAAAGTCGACTAAGTATATCTGAGCTAACAGAAAAACTATCGAGATGGCTGAGAAGATGCACTCTCTCTGTCCACGTTTTACAGGACAGTCTGTGTTTACATTACATTTCAATTTTGTTATAAAATATAGTACCCAAAGAGTTAAAACTCTAGAATTTCTACAGGCTTATTTAAACATTTATAGCAAGTAAAGATAATGAGTTGAATATAGATTAACGTCCCCGGACACATAAGCGTATAGGGGTATACCAGATAAAATAATATGACAGCAGGGGCATGCTGAACTTATCAAAGTAGGAAAGTAGCATGCAAACTTACTTCTTTTGTTTATCAGCATGAGATCAGCTTGATTGTTTTAAAGTAGTATATATTTTAATATAACAAACTACTTTTATTTATTTATTTTTTTTTTTAATTACGCAAAACAAAGAAAAGTTTAAAATAAAAGAGCTTTTGCATCGACTGTAGACCTTGCCGACACAGTTGTTTATTGAACGCGTATTACCTCCCTTGACATAGAAACAGGACTACCGCTAGGATCGCTGTTTTACATGTAAACTCTGTTGAAGTGGGCCTCATGGCATGTCTTTACAAATCAAGGTCTTTGTCGTTGTACGCTCTTCTTCCTGTTTCCGATGACTCGACCACAACTCCACCCCACCCTCCACTCCAAATCACCCACCCATCTCCCCCTCCACCCCCATCCCCCACCCCCACACCATCTTAACCTATCTCCTACTTTTACTACCACAATCTAATGTAGCCCTATGATGATGATGATGATGATGATGATGATGATGATGATGATGATGATGATTATTATTATTATTATTATTATTATTATTATTATTATTATTATTATTATTATTATTATTATTAGTAGCGTCTTTGTGTTCACTATCCGTATCCAAACTTTTCTGACACATCTCTTCCTGCTTGGCAAAAAAAAAAAAAAAAAAAAAAAAAAAGGACCCGAAACCACAACCTGCATGGATAGTTTCGCCTATGGCGCTGCGTAACTCAGATCAGTCGAGGCTTACCAGCGCCTATCCGCTAATGAGAGGTCCTCGGCGATTCTTAGTTACGTGTGTGCTTGCAAAAGTAGGCACACATTGCTTCCAAATGCACGCTTTTATCCAAATTGAGAGAGAGACGATCCAACTCACCCCGATCCCAACACAATCAGCACTCCCATTAAACCTACTGTATTCTACCCCGATCAACTTCTTTGCGTGTAACTGTAGATTATAGTCACACGACACCGAAGCGTATAGGCGACTACTGGTCACATTATTCTGACACCAGCGAACCAGTTGATGGTAAGGGGAAAATAATATGGTCACACATTGGCCAATCCGGGATTCGAACCAGGTACCTTTCGGTTACTAGTAAGACGCTTACCAACTGAGCTACCCGGCCCCTCTCAACTTCTTTGCGTTCCACCGTCCGTTAACCTATCAACGAAAGGGCACAAACGCACAGCGTTTCTGAGACCAGACGAAGCCCCCCCCCCCCCCTCTCTCTCTCTCTCTCTTCCACACATCCCCCCCCCCCATGGGGGTACCGGGGGTTTCTGTATAACTGTTATCCCCACTTTCTGGGAATTTAGTGCTGTAAATTCTCACTGTCGCTGTCTTTCTCCTTTGTTCTTTCTCGTTCCTTTTCTGTTCTATCAATCTACTATACTATCGTCTTCTTTGCTAGACCAGTCACCTACCTTTTTTATTTCAAAACTCTTCCAAAATTCCTCATTTGTGTATGAGGTCTGTTGGGTCTGCTTGGGAATATTGGACGCTTTCTGCCAAAAGGTCACTATGGCTTCCTATGATATTATTATTTAGCAATATAGGCATTTTATATGTATGGGGTTTTGTTGATATTTTATAATGATGTTTATATTCTATTTTGTTTCTGGAAACGGAGGTTTAATAAATTAGAGTATAGCCTCAGCGTCCCCTGCGTGGGATTCCTTTATTGTAAAGTGACCGGCTGGTGGAGTGCCTTCAGTGTCACCACTAGGGTTATTTCAGCAGATCTTTTATACGGTTCAGGGGTGAGTCCTCTTTCAACCAAGTTGTGGTCTTGATTTTGAGGTCCTGATTCGGCTCTTTGCAGTCCGCTGGCCTCTGTAAGAAATGAATAACTAACTACCTACCACACATCCATTTCCCTTTCTACCTTACCCCGCCCTCCAAGCAGGAAGTGCAACAACAGAAGCTTATTTACCAATGGCGGAGATTTGAGAGCGATGTCAATCTTCATACACAATTTCCCTTACAGAGTGGCACGTCCGTGGATAAGAAGCCACATTAACCACGTTCAAATTGAATGAACTGAACCAACGACAGCGGCAAGCAGCCATGTGCACCCGTCCTAGTTAAATGCCAACAATCTGGATCCTATTTAACAATATTAAAAGCGGGAATGTTTTTTTTTTCTAGGAATCAACTTGGTCTGTAACTGTCTCTTTAGATGGCGTTTAATTCACCCCTACATACCCCTTGGGGTCATGAGCAATCTTGCCACTGTAGATTGTTCTAACCTATAAAGGGAAAAGTGAAAGCCCCAGTTGAAAACCTGTCTTTCCTTTATAGGCATGACCGATTCACTGCGGCAACAGTACCCCTGTTGGAGTGCCGGGGGTTTCAGTATAAATAGTATCCCCACTTTCTGGAAATTTAGTGCTTTAAATTCCCACTGTCGCTGTCTTCCTCATTTGCTCTTTCCCATTCCTGCTCTGTCCTATCACTCTGCTATACTATCTTCTTCTTCGCTAGATCAGTGACCTACCTTTTTTCTTGAAAACTCTTCCTGGACAAGACTCCTTGTTTGTGTATGAGGTCTGCTGGATCAGCTTGGGAGTATTGGACACTTTCTGCTGGGTGGTCACTAGGGCTTCCTATGATGTTATTATTTAGCAATATAGGCATTTTATATGTATGTGTTTTGTTGATAATTTATAATGATGCTTGTATTCTATTTTGTTTTTGTAACCGGGGGTTCGAGTAGTTGGAGTAAAGCCTCAGCCGTCCCCTGCGTGGGATGTCTTTATTGTAAAGTGACTGGCCGGTGGAGGGCATTCAGTTTTCCCACTAGGGTTGTTTCAGCAGATCTTTTATGCGGATCGGGGGTTGTCCGGTCCTGATTTGGCTCGGACGAGTTCGCTGGACCTAATGCAACAATCAATCAATCAATCACCCCTCCACTGTGGCATAAACGGCGCGTTAAAGAAGCTTCAGGTCATCTTGTACCGATGAGATCAGTTCCCACTCCTTTTCCCCGCAGCTCCCTCTTCCTCTCCCCTCCTTTCATTTCATGGGTGCAACCCTAGACAGCTACATTTTTATTACGATGTTCTGCCTAGTTCTGTCTTGTTTTGTCTTCATTGAAATTCTGTCAATTTCCGTATCCTTTTGTTTCTTATTAATGTATTTATTTATTTAATGGTTTTTATATAGCGCTTTCCAGCTCCAGAACTGCTTAAGGCGCTGACCAAAACTTCTAAATTGCATTTTACAGCGGCTTGTGTGGCATGTCTATTTATGTAGTAACTAGTGGTTTTTGTACACTGGCAAGCCAGGGTACACAGGTTGCTGTTTAAAATGTAGACAGAGAGACAGCTGTTGTCTGCGAGTTTCATTTGGACGATGATACCTCCCCATATCCCCCTTGATACCTCACCATACCCCCCCCCCCTGATATCTCCCCGTCCCCCCATGATGCCTCACCATACCCCACTTGATACCTCCCCGAACCCACTTGATACCTCCTCATACCCCCTTGATACCTTCCGTACCCCCCTTGTAACCTACCTGTACCCTCCTTGATACTTCCCCGTTGATCGTTTCGCAGGTATGGATGAAAGGAATCGACCTTTTTTTTCTTTTTTTTTCGAATCGACCATCACCATACCCCCTTATATATACCCGTATCCCCGTTATGCCTACCCATGCCCCTTTAAACCTGCCCGTAGCCCCCTTTTACCTACACGTACCACCCCATCCCGATCCTTGGTAATAATAATAATAATAATAATAATAATAATAATAATAATAATAATAATAATAAAAATAATAAGCCTAAATTAAAAAGAAAAATATCCATATTGTAGTGTTAAAAAAAACATTAAAAAAATAAGGCCCGCGTGAGATTTGAACTTGGGTCGCCTGCACGGCAGGCGAATGTCTTAATAAGTGAGCTACCAAGGCTTCGTATATTGACCATCAATTTTTTGGTCTATATGGGTAAACATGCTGAAACCTCGATTCGATTTTTAATTAATCAAATTTAATTAGTTAAAAAAATAATTTTGTAAGATTGGTGACATGAGTGCAAAAGTGTTTTGAATGGAAATAAAACAAAATTTGCGGTATTACGGAACGGCACGTTCTTGACACGGGTTGAATCGAAACCGCGTGCGGAATGAGGCTATTGCAGTTTGTGGACATCTTGTTTATTTATTTATCTCAGAAACGGTTAAACGTTCGGTAAGGAAATGTTGACTATAACGATTTCGCGGGTTTTGAGCGCACAGCAGGTCGATCCGCAGCGCCCAGCACCTGCCCAGATCAGCGTCCATACCGGACAAACTTTACAGTAGAGGCGAAGAAGGACTTCCGGCTATGCAATTTATATATATAGATGAACACATCTATCTGACACAACAAAACGAAATTTTGTCATTATAAACATTAATTGCTTTTAAAGACTTTATTTCCAAATAGGTTTTTACACAATGATTACTGCCCCCCCCCCCCCCCCAAATAAACAATACATTGTATACCTATCACTTTTGTGTACAAGATTACGCCAGTCTTGCTATCTGCAATCCACAAGTCGCTGTTTAAAATTTATCAAAAAGCCATTTGATCTCTTGCACACCTTGATTTAACCATACAAAACCATATTCCATACATAAAAAGACATGAGAGAGGGAGAGAGAGAGAGAGAGAGAGAGAGAGAGAGAGAGAGAGAGAGAGAGAGAGAGAGAGGGAGAGAGAGAGAGAGAGAGACAGACAGACAGACAGATAGACAGAAGATGTGCCTGTTTGTCTATTTGTGTGTGTTTGTGTGTCGACTTCTGCCTGTTTGTTGACTCTGGTGAAACGAAGTGTTATTAAGGTGTCTGTTACCTTGTAGGATATGAATGTAGGATAGTACTCATACCTGGATGCTACCACACAACGATACCACAGAGAATCGCAAAACACCCCAGCCCACCCAGCTGTGAATGGGTTCCTGATTGTGTTGACAACCGGGAACGGTAAGGTAAAGAAAGGCAAAGGCAGCGAGGGAGAGGACCTCTCTCGTTAATAAAGCTGGCTCAGAGAAAAGATAGGTCCCAACCACCGAAAGGTCAGAGAACACCTTTGCCTTTTTATTTCATGTATAATAAGCGTCAGTGTAATGACCGAGTAGCCCGGCCTGGGTGTACTGTGTGCCAGCATATTGTGGATCTAACAATCAAGACGAGCTTTGAAAACAAAACCAAAAAAAAACCCACCAAATTGACCTCTTTGAGCTGGGATTCAAAAGAGGCGCGCGCTATGTATGCACACACGCTACACGGCGCAGTAGAGACGGTTGAAGTTTACCCTTTCCCGCTCGGCCGTCTCTACTACGCAGTGAGCAACCATACACCGTTCTCAGTTATCAGACAATAACATAGCAGGCTGTACAGGCATGGGTTCAGTTGTAATAATAATAATAATAATAATAATAATAATAATAATAATAATAATAATAATAATAATAATAATCCTATCCTATCCTAGCCTATCCTATCCTATCCTTTCCTATCCTATCCCATAACACGGAGGTCGTAGGGGCACCACAGATGATCGTTTAACCAGCGTACTCCATCTTTCCCTGTCACCAGCAACCCTGATTGATTCGCTCAGTGTCAAACCGGCCAGTCCACTTTCGAATGCTGCCCTCCCACCTCTTTTTCGGTCTCCCTCTTCTTCTACCTCCTTGCACTGTGCCTTGCAGGATGGTCTTTGCAAGACCTGATGATCCGGTGACGTGGCCATACCATCGGAGTTTACGTTTTAATAATAATAATAATAATAATAATAATAATAATAATAATAATAATAGTAATAATATTAAAAAAAAAAAAAATAATAATAATAATAATAATAATAATAATAATAATAATAATAATAATAATAATAATAATAATAATAATAAAATAAATAAATAAATAAAAATTACCCTGAGACACTGTGCCCCTACTCCTTTGAATGAGTATGAATCGAGATCTAGACTGTGCAAGCACGCATTCCATCGCATGGACCTGAAAGATCCTGACGCTCATGTCCTAGACGGGTGAGTGCCGGCTACACAAATACACCCAGCACGCACTAGGTCAATCCTCCCTATCCCCGGTCACCCAGAGTTGTGCTGAGTCGTCTTGGCGTCGGACTATGCGCCCAAAGGTGGGAGGTGGGCGCCTCGGGCGGCTTGAGTTAGATCCTGTATCGACCAGCGCCTTGAGCAGCTCTTAAGCTGGAAAAGCGTTATAAGACTGCTTGATTAAATAAACACAAAAGGAAAGGACGGGCGAGGTTTGGGCGGAGTTCAGTTTCGGGGAAGAAACGCGTTGAGATCAATGTACTTTTTTAAGACTACATTTTATTTTTTTAGGTTAGAGAGGTGGATCAATAGAGAAGATCGGGGTGGTGGTGGTGGTGGTGGTTGTGAGAGCGGAAGGAGAAGCAGCTCGCCCACACTGCGTAGCTGAGACTAGCCGTTGCTTAACGTTCCTCTCTCTACAGCGTCAACAGTAGTAGAAAGACGAACGTAAACCTAGGCTCAGCTAAGCAATCTGCAGTGAGCTGTTGACTTTATCCGGGTACAGCTGTGTGCGTCGCTACGGAGAAAGGGGGAGGAAGAGGGGAGAGAACCGAAAGCACTTGACCAGGATCGAAAGTCCGAAGTTATTTCAGTTACCTGGCAGTTTGCCCAGTATGTTATCACACACAATTGCATTATCTTTTTGCAGATGACATTGATAGATTGGCTGGAGAGGAACAAGAACTTGAACAGCTGATACAGAGGCATGACACCAACTCCAGAGCCTTTGGAATGGAAATAAATGCAGAGAAGACCAAAATGATGACCAAAAACACCAATGGCATCAACAAGGACATCAAAGTCCAAGGCCAATCCCTGAACACGGTGCACAGCTTCAAATAATAGAAGCAGTTGTATCAGACCGTGGGTCTCGACAGGAAGTCCTCTCCAGGACAGCACAAACAACTGCTGCCCTTACCAGGTTGAAGCCCATTTGGAAAGACAGGAACATCAGTCTACATTCCAAAGTAAGGCTGCTGAGCTCCCTTGTCATCTCCATCTTCCTATACGCTTTCGAAACATGGACCCTCATAGTAGACCTATAACGAAGAATACAAAGCATGGAGATGAGGTGCTACAAAAGACTTCTGGGCATTTCCTATACCCAGTACATCACCAACGACGACGTCAGACAGACCATCACACAAGCCATTGGACAACACGATGACCTGCTCACACTGATAAAGAAACGGAAACTCAGATGGTATTGCAACGTCACCAGAACATCAGGCCTTGCAAAGACCATACTGCAAGGCAAAGACCAAAGACCATACTGCAAGGCATGGTGCAAGGAGGCATAAGAAGAGGCAGACAGGAAAATAGGTGGGAGGACAACATTCGAGAATGGATTGGCTTGACACTGAGCGAAGTCATGAGTATCTGTGGTGCCCCAACGACTTTCGAGTTACGGGATAGGATAGGAAAAAAACAAACATAGGACTTTAAAGGGTCACTAGATAATACATTCCCACCTTCCGTATCTTTTTCAAATTCACAGTAAGTATTGTCTCACCGGGGGAGGGGGGGGGGGGGAAATCACTTTTTTGGGGGGGTGAGGGGGTGGGTTGGGGTGGGGTAGGGTGGGGGGGAGGTGTCAAAAGTACAGTTTAAAATAAATAAAAACAATCATTTGTTTAAGTGCCTATCAGTGCTTAGCATTAAGGTTGATTCTAAATACAGCAGAGTAGGCACAGTGGTTTGTTTACATAACAACAAAGAGACGCCTACAAATCAAAGCCTTTCCGGTTTGGTTTAAGTAATGATTTTATTTTTTTCCATTATCCTATCCTATCCCGTAACTCGGAGGTCGTAGGGGCACCACAGATGATCTTAATCAGCATTACTCCATCTTTTTCTGTCCACAGCAACCCTGATTGTTTCGCTCAGTGTCAAACCAGTCCATTCTCGAATGTTGTCCTCCCACTTCTTTTTCGGTCTCCCTCATCTTCTACCTCCTTGCACTGTGCCTTGCAGGATAGTCTTTGCAACACCTGATGATCTGGTGACGTGGCCATACCTTCGGAGTTTCCGTTTTTTCACCACTGTGAGCAGGTCATCGTGTTGTCCAATGGCTTGTGTGATGGTCTGTCGGACTTCGTCGTTGGTGATGTGTTCACCATTATATTATCTGTTAACAATGACAACGATGGACAGTTTTTAATGTCCATCTTAGCAAGCAGTATAATTGCTATGTGTTACACTCGTTGTTGGTTTTTATCAGACTTCAGTAGATGATTCAACCCCGATGCTTGTATCCTGATAAGTGTAACCCAGATTCGTTTATCCACGCAACCTGTTCACTCAGCAACAAGGCAGGAGCCGTCGTATGAAGTTATCCAACTTTATTCAGCATACATCAACAACTGCATACAACCGCTTTTCCACTTTCTCACTCTTTTCTCTTTTTCAGACACATTACATCAATTATATAGTTTTTCGATACTCCAGATAACGTTAGAACATTCCAGCGTGGCGCAATTACAACCAATCAAAATAAACTTCGTCATCATTGTCTTACATCATACAACTTTCTTCATTTTAAAAGAATCTCTCAGCTTCTAGTGGATCTATCTAGATGCTTCGATCGATAGTAAACAAACAACCCTAGAGAATTCTCCAATAATATCGACCAACGAAAATTATCAACATTATACCAAGCTTCTTCTAACAACAACAACAACAACGCAAAATCAAATCGAAGGTAAATACACTCTGTTATTGAATGCTTTGCAAAACAAAACGATCGGATCTATCGTGCGCGTCTCACATGTACTATCGCGCGCGTCGCAAACGTAACACTCTGGTTGTTGATTGTTGATTCAGGCCCCTAACATGTTGTACCTCTCTTCCTACCTCCCCTCCTTCCTTTCCCCTCCCCTCCCCTCCCCCCGCTTTTGTTTTTTTTAATTTTTTAAAATTCGATGTGACCTTACGGGTCTTTTTTGTGTGGAATAAAGCTTTTTGATTCGAAGAAAAAAAAAACTTATCTTAAGATCTGTGGATTTTTCCCCCACTCTCTCGCGTCACACCATAATACAAGGTGACTGAAAAGTAAGTCCTTATTAACAATGGCTGATAACTTGTGTACACAGTTCGGCATTTGTGTGGAACAACGTGTATTGTGAGCAGTGCAGTGGTAGAATTGTATTGTTATCTCTGGTTTTATCTTACTTTAACGAGGAGAACTTATGCTGCCGTCGCTTGATGCTCAGTCTTATGTTTTCGTATGCCTTATTTTATCTGACAGTGGCGAGAGCGAGGCATAATGCCCGTCTTTGTCAGGCAAAGGCAGAACTATGTTAAACAAGGAGTTTTTTTTTTCGACCACCTTGTCCAAAATTGCGTGTGTAAAACATAATATTGAAGAAAAATGAAGCAGTGAATGTTATCGTCCTTTGGATCATAAAGCTAAAGTCTAGGTCTGACGACCAACTTTTTGATTGCAATCACAATGACAGTCAATGTTATCGTGTATCTATAAATGTAAGAGAAACTGTTATATAGCAGGTTAAAAACCAAAACAAAACATGGAATAGTTTCGTGCAGAATTCCAAATCACAAAGCTGCACGACGCCAATTTCCAGCTGCGGTTTAAACATCAGGTCCCAAATACGAAATGTTCACTTAAAATAAAGATTTCAAATTGTACTGACCTTGTTTATCAGCCATAGTTTGGTTGAGGAAAAGCAGCGACAGCGATGATCGACGATGAGTAGAAAACGTGCGACTAACCACCACACACAGCAGGAAGGGACTACTACAGGGGCAGACCGCCGCCAGATCACGGAGTAGTAGTTTGTGTCAGGGTTTGGGTGAAGCCCCAGGACTAACTAGGCAAAGGCTAGGCAGACGACAGTTGAGCTCCACCAAAGAGAGTAGTTGAGACTAGACGAGGCCTCCCACATCCCTATTAGTGTAAGCGTTTTGTCAAGTCACAGCTACTTTGTACGCAAACTGTCTGTGCTATGTTGCGACATAGCTGTAATGCGTGTATGACGATGTTATCAGTGTAGCAATACCCTGTAGGAAGTTGCTTTGCAGCGAGTGGCTTAATCGCGTTATTTCGTATTGATTGATTGATTGATTGATTGTTGCTTTAGGTCCAGCGGACTCTTCCGAGCCAAATCAGGACCGGACAACCCCCAATCCGCATAAAAGATCTGCCGAAACAACCCTAGTGGGAAAATTGAATGCCCTCCACCGGCCAGTCACTTTACAATAAAGACATCCCACGCAGGGGACGGCCGAGGCTTTACCCCAACTACTCGAACCCCCGGTTACAAAAACAAAATAGAATACAAACAACATTATAAATCATCAACAAAACACATACATATAAAATGCCTATAGTGCTAAATAATACAATCATAGGAAGCCCTAGTGACCACCCGGCAGAAAGCGTCCAACACTCCCAAGCTGATCCAACAGACCTCATACACAAACAAGGAGTCTTGTCCAGGAAGAGTTTTCAAGAAAAAAGGTAGGTCATTGATCTAGCGAAGAAGATAGTATAGCAGAGTGAAGGACAGAGCAGGAATAGGAAAGAGTAAATGAGAAAGACAGCGACAGTGGGAATTTAAAGCACTAAATTTCCATAAAGTGGGGATACTATTTATACTGAAACCCCCGGCACTCCAACTGGGGGAACTGTTGCCGCAGTGAATCCGTCATGCCTACAAAGGCAAGACAGGTTTTCAACTGGGGCTTTCACTTTTCCCTTTATAGGTTAGAACAATCTACAGTGGCAAGATTGCTCATGACCCCAAGGGGTGTTATTTCGTATGCAATTAAGCTTATTTACATAGCAACGATTAATATTAATGAGACGTTCTGCGCCTACGCATTACAAGATTCTAGGCGAACATCGAAAGGGGGATAAGTCCACAATGTTGGCGGCCATGATGTCCTCGCAGAAAAGCAGGCTATCTATTTTCACAACTCGCCAAAGTCACGAGACGGATTGCTTTGTTTTCGCCTTGTGCAATCGAAGTGATCGCCAATTTTCGCGTGTACCCTCGTGTACTCGTGAGTATGTTTACTCGCTTCAAAACAACTGGCTACAGTACGCCCTCGTAAAATTGAATCGCAGCGATAGCTTTTTGCTTTGTTTTTGCATAGCACCAAGGCAAAAGGCGTCTTGTACTGAACCTAGTTTAAATGAATACAGATAGTATCGTCTGCTTGTAAGCTTCATTTCAGGATTGATTGATTGATTGATTGTTGCTTTGGGTCCAGCGGACTCTTCCGAGCCAAATCAGGACCGGACAACCCCCGATCCGCATAAAAGATCTGCTGAAACAACCCTAGTGGGAAAACTGAATGCCCTCCACCGGCCAGTCACTTTACAATAAAGACATCCCACGCAGGGGACGGCTGAGGCTTTACCCCAACTACTCGAACCCCCGGTTACAAAAACAAAATAGAATACAAACATCATTATAAATTATCAACAAAACACATACATATAAAATGCCTATATTGCTAAATAATAACATCATAGGAAGCCCTAGTGACCACCCGGCAGAAAGCGTCCAATACTCCCAAGCCGATCCAACAGACCTCATACACAAACAAGGAGTCTTGTCCAGGAAGAGTTTTCAAGAAAAAAGGTAGGTCATTGATCTAGCGAAGAAGAAGATAGTATGAGGACAGAGCAGGAATGGGAAAGAGCAAATGGGGAAGACAGCGACAGTGGGAATTTAAAGCACTAAATTTCCAGAAAGTGGGGATACTATATATACTTAAACCCCCGGCACTCCAACGGGGGTAGGCTACTGTTGCCGCAGTGAATCGGTCATGCCTATAAAGGAAAGACAGGTTTTCAACTGGGGCTTTCACTTTTCCCTTTATAGGTTAGAACAATCTACAGTGGCAAGATTGCTCATGACCCCAATGGGTTTCATTTCAGGAGGCTTTGTTTGAAAGAGTTCAATCAACGTCTAATTCGCTTTCGCACCAAACACATTTTGCCCTGCGGATGAAAGTATGTCGGGGGAGCAAAATTAACCAAACCCACAACCCTTTCACTAAAACTATGTTCAAGACTGTTTCCTGGCATCTCCAGATAATATCACAACGAGCCAAAGGCCGGGGATCAGAACTCGCCAAATGTTGGTCTATTGGTCCGTCCATTATTCGGTCCGTGGTGGGGTCTGTCCGTCGGTTGGTCATATCTTAAGAACCGCTATATGGATTTTCACCAAACTTCCTAGGAATATTACTTACGTTATAAGCTAGCCTCTCGTGCCATCAGATTAATTACTTTACCACAAAGGTCAAGATCGCTGGGGTTACATTACTGCTAAACACGTTTTGTTCTACATCTTTAAAAAAAAAGAAAAAAAAAAGAACAAACGGATGTACATGTACTGATTTTTGTTGATGTTTGGCACACAGTTAATTCAACTTATTGCAACTCAGTGAAAGTCTGGTTGTTGGCCGATTGGTCAGTCCATTGCTCCCAATGTCAACTTTTGTTTGTTCTGTTTCAAACACCTTTGTTCTTTCTCGAAGGTCAAGGTAGCTGAGGTTAATTGTATTATAAAAACTTTTTGCGCTTTATCTCAAAATGTGCTGATACCGTTTTTACGTTTTGTTTGCTTGCAGATATTCAGTTAGTGACCCTCCACAATGTTAATGACCCTCCACAATGTTAGTGACCCTCCACAATGTTAGTGACCCTCCACAATGTTAATGACCCTCCACAATGTTAATGACCCTCCACAAAGTTAGTGAATCTCCACAATGTTTTTGACCCTACACAATGTTAATGACCCTCCACAAAGTTAGTGACCCTCCACAATGTTAATGACCCTCCACAATGTTAATGACCCTCCACAAAGTTAGTGACCCTCCACAATGTTTGTGACCCTACACAATGTTAATGACCCTCCACAAAGTTAGTGACCCTCCACAATGTTAATGACCCTCCACAAAGTTAATGACCCTCCACAAAGTTAGTGACCCTCCACAATGTTAGTGACCCTCCACAATGTTAGTGACCCTCCACAATGTTAGTGACTCTCCACCAAGTTAATGACCCTCCACAATGTTAGTGACCCTCCACAATGTTAGTGACTCTCCACCAAGTTAGTGACCCTCCACAATGTTAGTGACCCTCCACAATGTTTGTGACCCTACACAATGTTAATGACCCTCCACAAAGTTAGTGACCCTCCACAATGTTAATGACCCTCCACAAAGTTAATGACCCTCCACAAAGTTAGTGACCCTCCACAATGTTAGTGACCCTCCACTAAGTTAGTGACTCTCCACAATGTTAGTGACTCTCCACAATGTTAGTGACTCTCCACAATGTTAGTGACCCTCCACAATGTTAGTGACTCTCAACAATGCTTGTGACTCTCCACAATGTTAGTGACT
Organism: Oncomelania hupensis; assembly: GCA_036898135.1. Classification (NCBI taxonomy): domain Eukaryota; kingdom Metazoa; phylum Mollusca; class Gastropoda; order Littorinimorpha; family Pomatiopsidae; genus Oncomelania; species Oncomelania hupensis. The sequence continues at coordinate 4,621,771 of CM072517.1, forward strand.
CTCCACAATGTTAGTGACTCTCCACAATGTTTGTGACTCTCCACAATGTTAGTGACCCTCCACAATGTTAGTGACCCTCCACAATGTAAGTGACTCTCCACCAAGTTAGTGACCCTCCACAATGTTAGTGACCCTCCACAATGTTAGTGACCCTCCACAATGTAAGTGACCCTCCACAATGTTAGTGACCCTCCACAATGTTAGTGACCCTCCACAATGTAAGTGACTCTCCACCAAGTTAGTGACCCTCCACAATGTTAGTGACCCTCCACAATGTTAGTGACCCTCCACAATGTAAGTGACCCTCCACTAAGTTAGTGACTCTCCACAATGTTAGTGACCCTCCACTAAGTTAGTGACTCTCCACAATGTTAGTGACTCTCCACCAAGTTAGTGACTCTCAACAATGTTTGTGACTCTCCACTAAGTTAGTGACCCTCCACAAAGTTAGTGATTCTCCACAAAGTTATTGACCATCAACTGATGCTTTCAGTTTTGCTTCTTTAGCATTTCATCAAGTCACAAGATCGCCACAACAATGAACACTTTTGAAATTGCTGATTTTTAGCTATGTGTGCGAATGTCTGGAATCACATTTGAATGGCTTGTCATCTTCTTCTTCTTCTTCTTCTTCTTCTTCTTCTTCTTCTTCTTCTTCTTCTTCTTCTTCTTCTTGTTATTATTATTATTATTATTATTTTATTATTATTATTATTATTATTATTATTATTATTATTATTATTATTATTATTATTATTATTATGATAGGCTACAGTTATTGCCCTGAACCTGTGATTTTAGCATGGAGCTCAGCGCTGTACAATACAATATTGTTGAATTGTTGTGAGAGAGAGAGAGAGAGAGAGAGAGAGAGAGAGAGAGAGAGAGAGAGAGAGTGAGAGAGAGAGAGAGAGAGAGAGAGAGAGAGAGAGAGAGAGAGAGAGAGAGAGAGAGAGAGAGAGAGAGAGAGAGCATTCTTCCCGCTTAAGACCAGCACAAGACCTAACACGCGGGCTGTGCTACCCCAGTTGGGTAACTGTATTATGACAAGGATTGAACTTAAAGAATATTATTATGTTAGCATTCCTTTCGCAAAGCGATACTCTGTTAGCCTTCTCCTCATCTCATCTCCCCCCTCCTTCAAGTTATAAAACAAATGCTGTTTGTTCTCTACCGCTGTGCTATTGAGGATCCGCTAAATAGGTTCACAGCTTGAGTTATGCCCCTGTGGACTATATCGAACCATGAAATGTTGGACAAAAACCATGGGTTGTATTGTATCATATTGTTTGGGAGATTAGTACGTGTCACGATATTTCCTAGGGACAAACCTTTATATTACTCTTGCGCCGGGTACGTTGGTACGGTGGTACAAAGGCAGGCTAAAAATAACTTTTTCCAAGATAGTGCCACACGCACAATATAAATACTACGATAACAGCACGGGTCACATCCAGCGGTTATAGATTAATGTACAGTACTTCAAGACTTAATGTTACAGGCCCAGAACTCTCCTACATTGAACACACACATACACACCCCCACACACATACACATATACACACACACACACACGCACCCACACGGAAAGCCGACGCGCACGCGCGCGCGTACACACACCCACAACTACACCCACACCCACACACACACACACACACCTAGTTAGGCCTATTTCAATGACGATGATGATGATGATGATGATGAGGAGGAGGAGGAGGAGGAGGAGGAAAATAGTCAGTTACTCATTGCTTACAGGGTCCAGAGGACTGCAAAGAGCAAAATCAGGACAACACAATCAAGACCACAACCTCATCCTGATCCGCATGAAAGATCTGCCGAAACAACCCTAGTGGTAACACTGAAGGCACTCCACCAGCCGGTCACTTTACAATAAAGACACCCGCAGGGGACGCTGAGGCTATACTCTAATTTATCGAACCCTCCTTTACAAAATCAAAATACAATACAAACATTATAAACAACACCACATACATATAAAATGCATGCATTGCAAAATAATAACATAGGAAGCCCCAGTGACCATTTGGCAGAAAACGTCCAATATTCCCAAGCTGATTCAACAGACCTCACACACAAATGAGGAGTTTTGTTCCGGAAGAGTTTTCAAGAAAAAAGGTAGGTGACTGGTCTAGTGAAGAAGAAGATAGTATAGTAGATTGATAGAACAGAGCAGGAATGAGAAAGAACAAAGGAGGGTTGGAGAAGGAAGAAGAAGAAGATGATGATAATGATGATAGATACATATATAATCAATGCTTTTAGCGTCCAGCGGATGATGATGACGATGATGATGACGCAGTGAAAACCTTTAATTTGCCCTCTTAGAATCTGGACAGTCTTTGCTAATGTAAAAACAATAATTGTTTTTTGCCGTTTCCACTTTAGACTCGAACAAGTCTGCTTTGGAGTCTCTTGCATACATTGTGCCCTGAGCATGCTGCCAGCCTGAAGTTGTGCGCGTAACAAGTTATCATCATCATCATCATCATCATCATCATCATCATCATCATCATGTCATCATCACCACCACGAAATCTTCATCTGCTTGAGCGGCGAGGTTTTTTTTCAAGGGAGGCTACCGGTGACGCTATCTTGTTATGGCTATTAATAACAGAGTTTTGTCCCTTCTCTCCTGACGCCCGTTGAATTTTCTCTGAGTTGAAAGCGGTTGTGTCGTAACTGAGGTGCAAGCCCAACTTCCCTACTCCCCTGTTTACCCATTCACCCCCTATTTGGGTGAGGTGGGTGGGAAAGAAGGGGTGGGTGTAGGGTGGGGAAAATGGGGTAGAAAAGAGGGGTGGATTGGGACTGTGAGTACTTATTTGGATGAAACCATTGAACGACACTGTAAGATAAAACGAACGCACAACACACCCAGTCCAGACGGGTACCTGGCTCTCTTTAGAACCAGGGAAGGTAGTCCTAAGCATGCACTACGGGAAAGGAGATGAGCAGCCGCGCCCTCGTTAAGCTTACCCAGAGAAAAGCCTCTCTTTCCCCAGCAACTGAGAGATAACTGGAACGTCTTTCATCGTTACCAGTATATTTAGAAAATTGCTGACATCAGTCAAAGAATGTATAAACACTCAAACAATTCATTCCAGCCACAGGCGCCGGCTTATTCGAATGTGAAGGTAGTCTGTAATGTAATGTAGTATACAGACATCGAATCACATTCCTAAACGAGCACATGTGGTTCAAACTTTTCTGTGTGCCTGTTGTGGTGAGTGTGTGTGTGTGTGTGTGTGTGTGTGTGTGTGCGCGCATGTTTACACGGCGTTATTTGGACAAACTAGTGCACATCTACATACGTTCTTTGGACAGACCTCCTTGTTGGGACGTCCATTTAATGATCCGTTTGGGTTAGGATTAGGGTTAAAACACTTAAAAGTACTTAAAAAGGGGGTCGTAACACGACCCATTGTCCACACAACGTATGTGGCGTTTGAGGAAAGTCCAAATAACGGTGTCTGTGCAAGTATGTGTATGTGGGTGTGTGTGGGTGTGTGTGTGTGCAAGATATGACCATTTGTACAGCGCACCACTACCTTTCCCAGGAACATGCTCGAGGCGCAGGTAGAAAATGTGCCAGTTACTGCCGTCTAAAACAGGTATTGGCCTTGAACTTCCGACGGAAGGAGGGTACATCAGTATTTCAGCATTTAACAAAATGGCCAACCGCTTTAAAGTGACTAGCTTTCGCACATTCCACGTCACGGTTCATTTTAAAATTCACAGGCAGTGTTGCCCTACTGGAAACAAAAATACTTTGAAAGTACGGTTTTAAATGATTGATTGATGGGTTAGGTGTTTGAGACCTACCTTTTCTCTAGGCCAGCTTACTGAGGGCAGAGGCTATCTCCTCTCCCGCGCTGCTGTGCCTTCTCCGGTTGTAAACGGAGCCAGATACCCAGCTGTGTGGACTGGGGTATGTCGCGCAATTGTTTTATTCGTTTTGTGTCGTTTGGTGGGTGCCTTCCTTCCAATTATAAGTCATGGTCACTGTGACGTGGGGTTTTATTGTTGCTGGGCTCTGCACATTGGAATGCTGTAACCCTCACGTCTTATTCTATGGGGACCGCTAGTGAGTCACCCGCTGAATTACTTTAATACATTTATTTGTTTAGCTCGGTCTGTGTTAAGGCTGGGGTACAGAGATAGGTAGAAAAATGGTAAAAGATCACTGTCACACTAGCTTTCACACGGCTATGAATCATATGTAGTCCAGCCACTTGATAACAGACAAAATCACACATTTATTTCTTCTACTCTATACACGATCTTTGAAGTACGAATCTAACTTAAAAGTTCAAATGTCAATGCAAATGGTTCGCTTGCTAATAATCTAGGCAGCTACTTTTTCTTCATCGGGCACTGGCTACTAGCGTTCATGAAGAGTGGACTACTGTGGTCCTTTTGATACAGTTTTAGTGGACAGTTTCCTGGGCACTTAACTGAGTGGCTTCATGGTTGAAGCGCTGCGTTGAGGTAGCTTCTATGACATGCTGTGTTGTCGTTGCTTGTGTTCGAGGGGTGGGCTATCTGCGCTCGATGCTGTAGATGCCTCGGCAGCCAACTCGAATCGTAGATTAGGTTCTGTTCTTTGCTGAGTTGGGCTCACGATATCCCGCCTGCTCGTGTGTTCGACAATGTCAGGCCGTGGCTACTTGATTGAATTCGAAAATTCACCAAGCACTGCTGTCTAATCTTCTCAGGAGAGATTCTGCTAGGAAGTAGCTGTGTACTGCTTAGCGTCTCAAACTAGACTGGCCTCCTACTTGGCTTTGACTGAATCAGCCAGAACTGGTTCTAACAACTCTACCTGTGTCCTGATTGGCTGAAACAATCTAAGTGGCTATAAAGTTCGAAACACCATCGTAGGCCGCGATGATGTCACTAAACGGCTCGCGTCAGCTCGCAGTGTGTGTGTACACATCAGTTATACCTTAATCGTCTGCTATAGACTACAGTAACCTTCTAAATTTTACTACTGCTAAACAAGCAAAAGCTCAAATGTGCGGGGTAAACTGGTCTGCTTGTTACAGTCACCCATCCAAGTACTAACCCTTTTGGACGTTGCTTAACCTAAAACATTGCTAGCCTGTGTCCGAACCACTACAACACTGCCCCACCCTAAACAATATAATATTAACAATAAGTACTACTGCTGCTACTACTACTACTACTACTACTACTACTACTACTACTACTATTACTACTATAGTAGAAGCTGTCTTCTACTAATAATACTACTACTACATGACTATACTACCACAACAACAACAACTAATAATAATAATAATAATAATAATAATAATAATAATAATAATAATAATAATACGCAGCAGCAGCAACAGTAGCAGCACTATCATCATCATCATCAGCAGCAGCAGCTGCATCATAAATAAGGGTATTAATTAAGTGCTCACAGTGGTGAAGAAACGGGAACTCCGATGGTATGGCCACGTTCACCAGAGCATCAGGCCTTGCAAAAACCAGCCTGCAAGGCACGGTGCAAGGAGGTAGAAGAAGAGGGAGACAGAAAAAGAGGTGGGAAGGCAACATTTGAGAATGGACTGTACTGGCTTGACACTGCAGGGCGAAGCCATGAGGGTTGCTGAGGGACACAGAAAGATGGAATACGCTGGTTAAACGATCATTTATATACAGTAGTACCGCAACGACTTCGAGTTACAGGGACATTGCCAAGTAGACGGCGGTGGTGCGAGGTGCTGACGGAAATAACATAGGGCTCCGCCATGTTTTTACATCACCTTGATCTCACATGAACCCATACCTCAGCTGCCGCGCCAACCGCAGGCGCTCGCAGTAATAGAATTTTAGTTAACAGCTGAGAGGCTTTGGCCTTTCAAGGGCAAATAGGCTTTTCACCTGATGAAGAAGAGATGTGTGTCATTTCAAGATAGGACGGTTAACGTTGTCTAGGCTTGTCTTCAAATGGAACCAAATTACTTTAAAAATGTTTTTTTTTTAAATTTATTTGCGTTATTATACAGCGCTTTTCCAGTTGAAGACCTTGCTCAAGGCGGTGGTGACGTTTAGGTGACACAATGGAGGTGGTGACGTTTATGTGACACAATGGAAGTGGTGACGCTTAGGCGACACAATGGAGGTGGTGACGTTTATGTGACACAATGGAAGTGGTGACGTTTATGTGACACAATGGAGGCGATGACGTTTATGTGACACAATGGAGGTGGTGACGTTTAGGCGACACAATGGTGGTGGTGACGTTTATGTGACACAATGGAAGTGGTGACGTTTATGTGACACAATGGAAGTGGTGACGTTTATGTGACACAATGGAAGTGGTGACGTTTATGTGACACAATGGAGGTGGTGACGTTTATGTGACACAATGGAAGTGGTGACGTTTATGTGACACAATGGAAGTGGTGACGCTTAGGCGACGCAATGGAGGTGGTGACGTTTATGTGACACAATGGAAGTGGTGACGCTTAGGCGACACAATGGTGGCGATGACGTTTATGTGACACAATGGAAGTGGTGACGTTTAGGCGACGCAATGGAGGCGATGACGTTTAGGCGACACAATGTAGGTGGGTCTGCATTTCACACCTCAAACCGCAGAGGTCAGTGAAGAAGCGAACTTAAGCCTCGGCAAATCTCAGTCACGCTGTGCCATCCCACCAACTTGGAATTTGTGGTAATATAACTTCACATAGGAGAGCAGAGAATATTTTTCCATAAAATTATTTCCCTACTGGTGTAGCCTAACTTCATCATTCACTTGCACGATTTCCATTCATCTTCATTCAGTAATTATAATGTGATAAAGCGAAAACTGTATAAGCTTAGTATTGATACATTGGCACAAACATTTTTTTCTGCAAAAATCGGATGATTTAAATTTTTTTTCTTCGAACAGATTAAAAATTTTAATTGCAACTAACAATGAAAGATAGAAATATATCGTTTTCCGCGTTACGATTCGCGTGCCTTTGGTCCAGATTCCGGTCTGCTGACTTCCCTTGGCGCGCGCCGCCTTCGGCAGCAGCTGAGTACCACAGCAGCATACTGTTTAATGGAATCCTTCCCCAGTTTTAATTCAAGAAAAAAAACTGTACCGCCCATCCATCTTGCGTGTTGTTGTAATGTGTCTGCACATAGGATAGCAGAGATTATTTCTCAATGAAATTATTTCCGCTCTGCATCAGGGTTCGGCGGCAGAAGTGCAAGCTACTTGTTAAAAGAGGGGCTAGCCGAGAGGGAAAAGGAAAGCACGCACCGTACACTTTCATTCCTATCCCACTTGTCAGTTTGTTAGTGATCTTCACTCTACTTCCTTGCGGGCCGTGTGCAAACTCCGCCCAATAAGTCCAGAAGACAGAATAAGAAAATGGCGAGACGTGTGCAAAAGAGCGACAAACCTCAGCAAAATAAGCTAGGCCTAGTGCGTTATGAGCAAACTGTGAAACTTGCTCATTTACTTGTTTGCTGCAGCTTGCTCTCGTAGGTCTGCACTTCCAACTTTTGCCTTTAAGCAGGTGAGTGCGACCACTGGCTTTTTTTGTTGTTGGTAATACTGTTCATTGCATTCCAGAGTCAAGTTAACATCAACAACCACCAGTACAAGTAAGCCTAATTAACTACTTTTTTTCTGTGAGAAATGCAGTTAAACTGTCACATAGTCGTAGTTCGGAGTCTGGGCAAGACTCTTGATAAGAATCAGCTCATCTTTATCATCGCTCATCAGCGTCACTCATTGGCAGTAACTATTTTAACCTTGAAGATTGATGAAGTGATATACTGTATGTCTGTACTAATACTAACTCACGCGCATTACTGCCATTGTAGACGTAATTAATAATGCGCATGCATATAACTCTGACCGCGAATTGCGGATTTGAAATAGCCATTAATACTTCTATTCGTAGATATTCTGACCAGATGAAGCCAATAATTTGATTATATCCGTGTGCGCATGGAATGATTGTATGAAACGCAGACCTATAAGTATGATATATACTTTTCTCTTTCTCTCTGAGGTGTATATACTATAATCCACAGCAAGGTGTAGTTAGTATACCATGTTCTGCAAATTTGGAGTTATATTATTATTGCATGCATGAGAAGTTTTGCGGTTCACGCTGATTCGAACAGCAACAGGTGAGTTTGCAGGGAATGAAAGGCAGAGAAGAAATTGGGATAGATAGAGGACAATTTCTTGGAAAAGGGAAATATATTTCTTTTGGGGAATCCTATCTTGACTGAGAGAAGAAGAAGAAGAAGAAAGAAGAAGATGCAGAAGAGGTATATTTGATTATTTCTTTGGGAATCATCTTGACTCATTAAAAAAAGATCGGTGATGATGATGATGATGATGATGATGATGATGATGATGATGATGATGATGATGATGATGATGAAGGTCTTCGTGTAACTGATGGTTTATACTGGGGGATGTTGTCTGGTGTGATCCTGTCGGGGGAGAGGGAGGGCTGATTGTTGTGCAAGGGTATGGAGGTTGGGGGTTAGCAGGGGGTGTGTTCCAAGGTGTGTAGGGGGTGTGTTTGCGTTCTGGGGCCTGGAATGGAATTCTTGTGCCAAACAGTCATTTGCGGAGATTGGTGAAGCTGCAAGCAGGGCTATACACCGAGCTGCTGTCAGGAATCAAAACGAGGCAAATGTTGGTTGGTCTGTCGGTTGATTTGTTGGTCGGTCCGTGGCAAGCCATATCTCGAGAACCACAGAACGGATTTTGACCAAACTTTATAGGAATATTACTTTATAGGAACATTACTTTATGGGAACATTACTTTATAGGAAATTACTTTATAGGAACATTACTTTATAGGAAATTACTTTATAGGAACATTACTTTATAGGAACATTACTTTATAGGAACATTACTTTATAGGATCATTACTTTATAGGAACATTACTTTATAGGAACATTACTTTATAGGAACATTACTTTATAGGAACATTACTTTATAGGAACATTACTTAGGTTAATGGCCAGCATTCTGTGCCGTCATATTTGCTTTCCTGCAAAGGTCACCGATTTTAATCTGCGTTTTTTTTTGCTTGCAAAAATTTCGAATATTGACCCATTATCATTCCTTTTTGTTAATTTTTCTTCATTAGGATAAAAATAATTCAAAACATCGCGAAGAAAATGAACTCTTTCATATATTTGTCTAAGAGTCTTGAAAAAAACAACAAAAACATTTAAACCGTTTGCCATCTTGTTGTGTTAATTTTCCCCTACTGAAGTGGAACTGATTGTACTCATAAGCTGCAACTTCGCATAAACAATGTCAATTTATCTATTGCGCTTGTTTTAATGAGTTAAAAAAAATATTTAACAATGCAATTTAACTACTAACTGCCATTAAGTTTCAATTTAACCGTGAGCAAGCATTGTAACAATGCAATAACTTATGCATACCACTGTCTATAACTGATGCATTATAAAGCTGACACAAACTTAGGCCTATGATTGATGTATAAAGCTGACACAAACTTAGGCCTATGACTGATGTATAAAGCTGACACAAACTTAGGCCTATGATTGATATATAAAGCTGACACAAACTTAGGCCTATGATTGATATATAAAGCTGAGGCAAACTCAGGCCTATGATTGATATATAAAGATGACACAAACTTAGGCCTATGATTGATGTATAAAGCTGACACAAACGTAGGCCTATGATTGGTATATAAAGCTGACACAAACTTAGGCCTATGACTGATGTATAAAGCTGACACAAACGTAGGCCTATGATTGGTATATAAAGCTGACACAAACTTAGGCCTATGACTGATATATAAAGCTGACGCAAACTTAGGCCTTTAACTATGTAATTATATAAAGCTGAGGCAAACTTAGGCCTATGACTGATGCATAAAGCTGACACAAAGTTCGGCCTATATGGCTGATACATAAAGCTGATACAGATTTAGGCCTATGACTGATACATATGGCTGATACAGATTTAGGCCTATAACATACATAGAGCAGATACAAAGTTAGGCCTATGACTGATACACAGAGCTAGCTGAAACAACCAAGTTTAAACATTTTATTGATTGAATAAATATTGAAGTTTAACGTCTACACCCACCATTGGCGAAGGTCACTACCCCATCTTCCTTGGGATGGTTATCCCCGTCTGCAGCAGACGGCCTATGACTGATATATATGGCTAATACAGATCTAGGCCTATGACTGATACATATGGCTGATACAGATTTAGGCCTATGACTGATACATAGAGTAGTCTGCAGCAGACGGAGATAACCATCCCAATGAAGATGGGGTAGGGACCTAAAATAAATCACCACTCAACCACCAGAGCAATCATATTTCTAAAGTGGACAGTGAAAAATAGCCAGTTTTAATCTGGTCCACTGAGGGATTTGAACCTGGATCATCGGTGTGCCAAGCGAACGCTGTACTATGGAGCTACGGGAGTGGGACTATAATGCCTATAAGTAATTCCTAACTGTACAGCTGATACAGCCAAGCAAGACGAGGCCTATAACTGACTCATTAGGGTCATATTGGCGGCTTTTCGGGCTGACTGCAGTTTATTGAATGTGAAACCAAAATATTATGTTGGTGAGTCACTGACCTTACAGTACTGGATTTCACATACTAATGTTGTCAAACTGAACGCAAAAAGACTTGATTAGCATATGAGTGGTGTAATTCAGTGTCCCTTACTCTTCAGATAAATCATAGGCTCATATTTATAAAGGACTGAGGAAGTAGACAATTATAAAGTTAGAAGAAGAGAAAAAAAATAAGTAAATAATTATAGTAGTAGCAGTAGTAGTAGTAGAGATACGAGAGTAGTAGTAGTAGCAATAGTAGTGGTAGTAGTAGTAATAGTAGTAGTAGTAGTAGTAGTAGTAGTAGTAGTAGTAGTAGTAGTAGTAGTAGTAGAAGAAGAAGAAGAAACACGAGAGTAATAATAATAATAATAATAATAATAATAATAATAATAATAATAGTAGTAGTAGTAGTAGTAGTAGTAGTAGTAGTAATAGTAGTAGTAGTAGTAGTAGTAGTAGTAGTAGTAGAAAAACAGCTCACTACAGCTCATATAGAAGCAGTACAAACAGCAGCAAACTTTCTGATAAAATCAAAACAAAACAAAAAGGAAAATGTGTCCCCGTAATCTTTCAGTCTTTGGGGAAAGAGGCCTTTAGGACCTTCATTTTCTAAAGCTTAATGAGGGCAAAGGTCACAGGGCTATTGAATCGATGTACCGTTAAAACAAGAAAAATCACTCTCTGTCAGAACCGAAATGGAAAATTTAAACTTTAGCGGTTGGTTTGAGCAATGATCGCCCACATCATCATTGTTTAATGTGATAACAAAGCCCACTGCATCATTGTTTAATGCAGGGATGTCGTTTGGGTCGGATCTTCGGCTTTTAGCCAACATTTTTATAAAAAAAAGCCGATAAACTGTCCGTCATGTCGGCTCGCCGAGCCGAAGTTTTCACGGGTGGATCGGCTCAATTTTGTCCATTTTTGCGATATTCCTGTGCTGTACGCTTGCAGTTTATGTGAGGATTCGATAATTACTAAGGTTAAACCCAGAAACTCTGACAGTATTGTGGTCTGTCAAGGGACAGTGTAAACTTTTTATTGTTTTCGTGTGTCTAAAATTTAAGAAAATAGCTTTTTTTTTTCAATGTTCTTATTCTACTCTTAAAATGTTTTATTACAAAAATATGCATCCACAGAACACCTTTAATATATGGAGGTGGAGGGTGCACGTTAACGTAGTGAATCTAGTAAAAAAAAAACATGTGAGACTGCTTTGGAAGAGAGAGCCGAAATTTTCTGTAAAAAGCCGAAAGTTTCACGGCTGTTTCGGCCAAATCGCCGAAGAAAAAATTTCCTAGCAACATCCCTGTAATGTGATAACAAAGCCCACTGTATCATTGTTGAATGTGATAACAAAGCCCACTTTCTCATTGTTTAATGTGATAACAAAGCCCACTGTATCATTGTTTAATGTGGTAACAAAGCCCACTGTATAATTGTTTAATGTGATAACAACGCCCACTGTATCATTGTTTAATGTGATAACAAAGCCCACTGTATCATTGTTTAATGTGATAACAAAGCCCACTGTATCATTGTTTAATGTGATAACAAAGCCCTCTGTATCATCGTTTAATGTAATAACAAAGCCCACTGTATCAGCGTTTAATATGATAACAAAGCTTACTTTATCATTGTTTAATGTGATTAAAAAAAGCCCACTTAATCATCGTTTAATGTTATAACAAAGCCGACTTTTTCATTGCTTAATGCGATAACAAAGCCTACTTTATCATCGTTTAATGTAATAACAAAGCACACTTTATCATTGTTTAAGAATAACAAAGCCCACTTCATCATCGTTTAATGTGATAACAAAGCCGACTTTATCATTGCTTAATGTGATAACGAAAGCCCACTTTATCATCGTTTAATGTAGTAACAATGCGAATTTTAGGCTAAAACCGTTTTCGTCAAAAGTAAACAAAGCGTTCGAATTGGGTCCAGATGCTACGTGTGAAGCCTGTGGCCAAACCACCACCCTACAAAACACAAGGCGTTAGCGGTAACGTGACTTATAGAAGATCCGTTGGATCTCATTGTTGATATGATGATGATGGTCATTGTTGTCAGGGTGGCGACGTGGTGATCGTCCTTAACGCTCATGCAATAGGACGTTAAGCATCGTTTTTCGTTCGTTACTATTACCAGTACAGTAGCTAGCACCTCGTAGTTGGATGTATAGTCTAGCGTAGCCTTTAAACAGCCCTGAAGAATAGGCCTATACCTTTTTTTTTCATTTACTGCGCTTAACTGCGCACCTTTAGATCATACTTAACGTAATGATCGACCGAACTGCTCCATGTGTACAGTAAGGTGGAACTGACAGGATTATTTCTCGTCCAAAATGTCCGTCAGTTCATTTGGGCGACCGGGCTATGGTGGTGCCCCTTTGCTCTTAATTGTTGACATCAGTTTACACAACAACAAGAGGGTCGATTTTTTACAGGATTTTTCCCCTGTCCAAAATAATGTCGCTCGCGAACAGAATGTTTTCTTGTTTAGCGCACTTCCCAACTCAAAGAACTGCTTATGGCGCTAGCTGACCCCAGATCCGCAAATTAACTCAAGCTTTACCATGCGTCCAACTTGCAGCACCAGCGCGCTGTCAAACGCTGCATGCCTCACAGACAATTCCGTCATTCTGAACAAGTCTAAAACAATGATGTTCGTTTTGTTGAGCTTGTGGTCACTCGCCATGTAGAGAGAATAACGGCGGGTTGTTTTAACGTGCGGCTGTGGCAGCAGTACCAGTATAGTGGTATTCTGGAATCTGTTTTCACATTCTACCACTAGTAAGGATCGCAGTACGTTTTGTTTCATACAAATGCAGTATTATTTACAAAAGCTATTAGCAATGTTTAATAAGGAGCTATTTTTCAACCACTGTTTAGAATCCGAAAGGCTGTAAACAAACAAGGAAGCATTCTTGTAAACAAATTTGACCCCAAAACCTTTCCTTGACATTCCCCACTGACACTGTACCGGCTTGCATAGGCACAGAAAACTATTAATCCTGTATCACGCCCAACGTTTTTCTACAGCGTGGTTGAAAAGTAACTCATCATTGAGTATGCCTTATAACGTTTGCACACAAAACTGCATTAGCACGAAACAACATGTAGCGCGAGCCTTACAGTAGCAGAATTGTCATTTACTGATCGGTGATTTCATCCCATTTCAATGGCCCATAATCTGACACTGCGTGAACGAGCTCCGCTGACCTTAGGCATAAGATAAAGGACAGAAGAAGGCACACTACGAAGTGTCGGGCGAAGGGCTATTAGGGGCTACTCCCGTCAGCGTGAGACGAAATCAGGGATGATAACCCCATTGTGTTTCCTGCATAGGCAGTATACCTACTATTTGCAAAAGTTATCAGCAATTTTTCAATAGGGAGTGACTTTTCAACCACCCTGTATAATCCTGTCGTCAAAACTACTAGAAACGTCAAACATTCCATTCTTTCATACCATACTAAGCTCGTACCGACAATTGTACGGTCATGTGTTATGAGCTTACAACATGTTGTACTGTGTGTTGGTGTAACACAGGGCTTGAAAAAATTACTTCCTTAGATCTTGCCTTATCTGCAAATACAAAATATCGGTCTGTTGATTGTTTTTATTTCTTTTAATTTTATTTCTATGTTTTAAAATCCCGTTCTCTTACAGGCATCGTGTAACGAAGGTGGCGTAGAGCTCAGATAGCCAGCATACTGCATAGGGTCTTGTTGGAAGACATGTTACCTGTTTAGACTGTATGGCCTATGCGGTCGGGTAATGCTCCTCCCCATTCCCCCCCCCCAACCCCCCCCAAAAAAAAACAACCCCGATTCCTCATTTTTAAAATGAATTTTATTTTTAACAACAGGATCAGACGCGTGTTCAACTGGAATTTTGAAGTCAGGTTGCGAGATCCAGACATTTAAGTGATCAATATACTTGGCAAACTACACAAAGTAGGTCATCAGGAGGACTACCTTCCCGACACCCCTATCCCAACCTAACCACAAAATAAATCAAAAAACCAAAAAACAAACGAATGAATTAAAAAAAATATTATTAAAAAAAATAAATAAATAAAATGAAATAAATAATACATAAATACATAAAATAAAATTAATAAATTAATCAAATAACATTTTAAAACAAGTTAGCTTCGTTGGATTTGCTTGACGTCGTTGGCACAGTACAGCAGGTTGACTCAGGAAAAATCAGTGTACTATTTGGCTACCATTATGTCAAGGCGTTACGAAATGTACCGGCATTGAATATAGGATTGTCTGTGAAAGAGCTTTCTTGTTCCTGTGCGATGTCATAGGCGCCGTCATCTGCTTACTATAAAACTAATACGATCTCTGAACATTAGAATGGATGTGTTGTGCGATCAGAACAATGCCTTTTTAATCGGATGTTAATTGCTTTTCCCCCCAACCCTATACATAGGGATTGAAAGGATGCAAATGGGACATATTTTGGGTTATGTTGAATGGTTATTTGACTGAAAGTACAAAATATTTTCCTTTTGTTACCAAAATGAAATTTGTCACTCATGCAGGCTAAATTCAGTTAGCCTTCTTCGTCCGTTTGAGTGGATCTAACTGTTGGAAACTTGTAAAAGAAAATGATTGTGTATTACACATAATTATCTGCATTCTTTGCCTGTGAATTGTGGAAGGGCCTCTTGTAAGGTAATACGAGGTAACCCTGCCTGGTGGTATTTACCTACTGGCACCTAACGACAAGTGACGTGTACCAGGAACCAGGAGTGCCGGTAAAGGTCATCCGTTTGTCCATGCACAAAGCTCTCCTTTTGCTGCAAACTCATCCCTGAAAGATCAAGCTCGCAGATGTAGGACCCTAAAATAGCAGACGGTTCGTGTGGTGATGAATTGCTGTGGAATGGCGGGGAGGAAGCGTTATGTAATGCTATCCAGCAGGAAGCGACCTTGCATGTCATCCTTTAAAGATCGTTCTGTGCAGGTGTGCTCATCCCAAACCTAAGGGCA
>CM072517.1:4642413-4647413 GCA_036898135.1 Oncomelania hupensis
ATTAATAATGGGATTAGACATTCAAGCTTTATGTAGCGTCTATATTAATAATGGGATTAGACATTCAAGCTTTATGTAGCGTCTATATTAATAATGGGATTAGACATTCGATCATTCCGAAGCCCACCCACACACACACACGCGCGCACACACACACACACGCACACATACACACCCCCTATTAAAACGTATGTGCGACGCTGTAAGGTGTTATCTTGGGAGACTGTTATTTGTATGTTCTCTGTTATTATCAGCGACAGTTATCTGTGTAAATTCTCTGTTCTTTTAGAGCCTTGCTATCTGTAGGAATGGGGTTTCTCTTGCTGGCGTCCTAAGCAGAGAGAGAGAGCGAGAGAGAGAGAGAGAGAGGTGGGAGGTGGGCAGTTTCAGATAAGAACCGCTGAATACGCCAAAGGCAGGACAGGAGGGGCCGGGTAGCTCAGTTGGTTAGAGCGTCTTGCTAGTAACCGAAAGGTCGCTGGTTCGAATCCCGGATTGGTCAACGTGTGATCATATTACTTTCCCCCTTTACCAACAACGTAGTCACCTATATGCGAAAGTGTCGTGTGACTATAATCTACAAACAACAAAGGCAGGACTCCGGAGGTCGCCTTCATCTTCCTCACCCCCCCCCCCCCCCCGCACCGCCTCCCCCCCACCCGCCACCTTGTTCCCACATACTGCGTCCCTGAGATCCACCGAGGCTTGCGCGCGGGTACAGGCGCTTTGCTCTGGACTGTCGGCGAGTCTCGGCTAAACGGTGTGTGTTTCGCGACGTGACTATGTGAGAATGTTGCGCTTTGGTTATACTGTACAGTTAGTTACTAGGAGTGTCCGTCTTCTGCGGCAAGGTGCTGTATAAGCTGTTTGCCAGCGTGTGGAGAGAGGAAGAGAGAGACAGAGACAGAGAGAGACAGACAGAGAGACAGACAGAGAGAAACAGAGACAGAGAGAAACAGAGACAGAGATAGACAGAGAGAGAAGAGAGACAGAGAGAGACAGAGACAGAGAGAGAAATAGACAGAGAGAGTGGCGGGATGGCAAAAGGGAGGTAAGAGGGTTCGATTTAGAAAGGAATGACAAGATAAATAACCTTACATGTAACAGCAGGCAGTGAATATAGTGGGGGCGCATTCAAAATACTCCACTTCCATTTTCAAATTGCTGTTGTTTCTTCTTTCCCAACCCTTTCTCCTTCCCCATTCCACGATATTTCTCTCTCTCTCTCTCCTCTTAATCTTTCCCTCCCCCCTCCCAACTCCTCTCTCTTTCTACCCCCCTCTCTCTTTCTTTCTTTCTCTCCCTCTTCCCTCTATCTCTCTTTATTCCTTTCTCTCATCCCCCCTCTCTCTCTTCCACCTCCCTCCCCCCCCCTTTCTTTTCCCAAACTACGATTGAAGCAGGTCTGCCAGACAATGTTATTTTTTTGTGTACTTGCAAGATTCAATACGAAGCACACAGAAGAGACGATTGGTATTGATAGTTAGGTGTATATATTTTTCTGAGGTACTCACTACCTACACTACAACCCGTTCTTTGCGCTCATCAGATAAAAAAAAAAACTGTTGAAAACGCCCAAGCGTCTCCTTAAGAATGTTGGCGACCGGTCTTTTAGTTTTCAAGCACCCAAGGTTTGGAATGCGCTGCCTGCCTGTTTAAGACATTGTACAGACCTTGTTTCCTTCAAGAGCTGCTTAAAAACGCACTTGTTCCGCAAGGCGTTTTCTGTGTAAATAGTATTAACAGTAATAATACTTTCTCAATGATGCTGTACATGATGTAGTGCGAATGTTGTGATGATGCGTACGAATGATGTAAGCGCATTGAGTTGTTATTCTAATGAAAAATGCGTTGTATGAATGCAATTTATTATTATTATTATTATTATTATTATTATTATTATTATTATTATTATTATTATTATTATTATTATTATTATTGGGTAAGGGTACGTAATTTCGGTCGGGTCGTAGTTCAAGTCTGTACTCATCGAAACTGTCCTAAACACCACTGATATATATATATATATATATATATATATATATATATATATATATATATATATATATATATATATATATATATATGTTTCTCCTCTCTCTGTCTCTGTCTGTCTGTCTGTCTGTCTGTCTCTCTCTCTCTCTCTCTCTCTCTCTCTCTCTCTCTCTCTCTCTGTGCGTGCCTGCATGCACTTTATTTTGAATAATTTAATTATGTATTATTAGTTCAACATCTATCGTGACATCGACCATCTTTTCTGAACCGGATATAGCTCGGAGCCATGACCGCCTCCCTGATTTGACGAGACATTACGATTACAGATTGATAGCAAATGATCAACATGCATCACCCTCCTTCTCGCTAACACGATAGCAGATTGACATCAACAGCAATTTAACTCGGGGACCCCCATCCCCTCCCCCCCCCCCCATCTGTATCAAGAAGATTGTTGTTTGTAGATTATAGTCACACGACACTTTCGCATATAGGTGACTACTGGACCGATTTATACTGACACCAGCGGGCCAGTTGTTGGTAAAGGGGAAAATAATATGATCACACGTTGACCAATCCGGGATTCGAACCAGCGACCTTTCGGTTACTAGCAAGAAGCTCTTACCAACTTCAAGAAGAAAGAACCACAACTTTGCTAGGTGGCGGCAGCTTTAAGAAAGGATGGACAATTCAATTCAGTATATCACTGTTTAATTGTGACGTCTGTTCATATACATGTGATTCTTGACCATCATTCTCACGCATGGATTTGAAAACCTACAATAAAAAAAAATCTAACAAGTTAAAGCTGAACTGCAACCATAAAAATAACATTACTACAACAACACAAAAATGTACTAGTCTATACATCCCACATGGAATTGTGGAAAATTACGAACACTTAATTTTTTTTTACAGGATTCAGTACGAAAATGTGACTTACAAGCTAGGGCGTTGTATAACATTGTTTTTACTTAACTGCTAAAAGGGAAGTTAGAAGAGAGCGAGTTAGTCACGTGTCAAGCAGATGTGCATCATAGGCTACTAAGTTGTGTACATGTACTGTACAGCCCTTAAGGTACCATTCATTCCACACATACGTGAATGGACCACGGCATCCTCCTCTTCATCTTCTCTACACCTCCGCTCTCCTTTCTTCCCCCACCTCTAAACTACCTCCACTACACCCCTCCACTTCATCATCCCTCTCCCATCCTCCTTTCACCATTTCTCTCCTCTCCTACAAAGTACACGTACACAGATAACGGCCGGCCTGATTGTTTTTTTTAACCTGCGATTGTTCTTCTTACCTGGTAGACATATGAATGTTTTCTTACTTGTACGCTTCTTGTTACCTGAGGTTTTGTTCGTACCTGAGACTATTTTCTTCTTAGTAATACCTGGGCTGTTTGTTTTACCTGCGATTTTTTTTCCATACCTGAGATTTTTCTCTGACACGCACAGACAGTGTGTGGTATGAGAGTGAAGGCTTAAGTAAACACGGGGTCTCCAATGTCGGTGATGCCAGGAATAGCTTCTGCCAGATCACTGTTGCTCATTACTCAGTTATATTGTTTTTGTTGCTGACGTTGCTTATGTTGTTGCTGCTGACGTTGGTTGTTGCTGACGTTGCTTCTGTTGCTGTTGCTGTCGTTGTTTCTGTCGTTGCTGAAACAACTTCTGTGAATCTTCTGTTACTGCTGCTGTCGTTGCTTCTGTTGTTTCTGCTGACGTCTCTTCTGTTGTTTCTGCTGATGGTGCTTCTGTTGTTTCTGCTGACGTTGCTTCTGTTGTTTCTGCTGATGTTGCTTCTGCTGTTGCTGTTGAGGTTGCTTCCGTAGTTGCTGCTATCGTTTTCTGGTACGCTCTAAATTGGATTATGGTAGCATCGCTAGGAAAACCTACTTGAAAGACTTGGCTACTGTCAGTCCATCGTCAAGGTCTTTTGGATCTGCCTGAGGCGTTTCTTCTGTTCCCCGAAGGAAAGTCTCTACGCTGAGGCTTGGAGATCCGTAGGCTTCAGCTCGCAATGAACTATTTTTTCACACTTAAAGCAAACCCAGAAAATCCCGCCTATGATTATGTTCTAAACCGTTATTTACATTTAAATACTCCAACAAACCGACAAAAGTTAATCCTTTTGGTATCAGAATACGTCCCCACTTTGACACTATTGACTCTGTTAATGATGACCAATTGCTAACTGTGCTCCCACCTTGGAACCTCATCAACCCCATTATCAACTTCAACCTAACACCCTTCAAAAAGATCAAAACTCCCGAAGCTGTTTATAAGCAACTTTATCTAGAACAATGTTCATTGTATAAAGGACTTTTTTCGGACGGGTCGAAGAAAGGAGACTCGGTTGCTGCTGCATCGGTCTCTGGTAGACACCTCGACCAGCCTTTGCAGCAGCGTATACCCGATTTTTGTTCTGTTTATACAGCTGAGCGCAAGGCAGTTCATTTAGCTCTGAAACAGGTTTATCAACCCAAAAGATTCTCAGTTTTAATCATGTCTGATTCACTGTCAGCACTTCAGGCTCTTTCCACGAGAAAGATATCGCACCCTTTTCTTTCAGAGACCCATGACCTCCACCCACAACTTGTTTCTGAGGGTAAAAAGATAGTTTGTATATGGGTACTTAGTCACATGGACATCCGCGGCAATATTGCAGTGGACAAAGCGGTTAAAGAAGCCCTGCATCTAGATTTCCCTTCAGAGATTTTTCAAATTGCTCCATACTCTGACCTGCCATACACTGACCTGCGTTATATGACTGGCTCTTTTCGTAAACGGCTTTGGAAGACCGAATGGTCTAATGAAATCAATAACAAATTATTTCAAATTCTTCCAGATTTGTCTGCTTCTTTGCCTAATTTTTCGTCCACCCGCAAAGAAGAAACTGGTGTGGCTCGCCTTCATATTGGGCATACTTATGTCACCCATGGTTTCCTTTTAAAAGGAGAAGAACCACCATGGTGCTTTGCTTGTGACAAATCCTT
>CM072517.1:4652413-4657413 GCA_036898135.1 Oncomelania hupensis
GAAGGTGTGTTAGAATGTAAATTGTTACACAAGTTGACTGTTTACATGTAAACGTATTTCTGTTCTTCCTGGTTTTGAACAGAAATTGTGTTTCCAGTTTATATTTTGTGTGCCCCACACCCTCAAGATAGGTTAAAAACGGGTTACTTCTTCAATCTTGGTGTTAAGAGGAAAGCTCTACAATAAGAAACAAAAATCTCTCAACTCTGTAAGAAAGATATAAATTTCCGTTTATTAAAGAACACTTTTTTCAAGTACCAAATTATTAAGTGGAAATCTCAATTAGTTTCACTCCAGAAATAATATTAATTGCTTTTTTGGGGGGTGGAGTGGGTTGAAGGGGGTACCAACCCCGTACTAAAATTGGTTAAAAATAATTTCAATTGACAATGTACTTTATAATGTTATCCATGTATGACATCACTTTAAAAATCACTGCAGTTATTAATTTTGTTTTTGTATGACCCGTTCCCACCTCGACCAACCCACCCAAATCAATCCAGTCAATTTATTTGATGACTGTTCACAAATGAAGTTATTTTAGACAACATCAATAATGATGATGATGATGACGATGATGATGATAATGATGATGACGACGACGACGATGATGATGATGATGAGGGTGTCTGGTAGCTTAGTGGTTAGTGAGCTGGTTCCCTGTGCCGAATGTCGCGGGTTTGATTCCCTGGAGGGTGCGAACTTAATATGTGGCGACTTAATTATGTAGGAAACTGTTCAGGTCACCGAGGGTTTCTCCGGGTACTCCGGTTTCCTCCCTCCCTTCAACAATGGTTAAAAAATGGTAAAGGTAGTCCCATAGCCTAATTGTGGCCGTAGGGGAGCGTGATGTTGGAGATCACACTTAATATGTTGGGCCAATGTAATGAGGGTGATGCCCATCTCTCTCCCTCGCTGCTTTACCTTCCCCACCCTTAAGAGGGTAGATACTCAGTCACAGTTGAGTCAACTGGGGGCGTTGTTGTTTGTCGCTTCACGTTTTGCGGTCACCCATCCAAGTGCAAACCGCACTGGACGGTTCTTAACTTGCGACACAGTAGCGAGTGCTCCAACCACGTACTGCGCTATCCGACACCAATCCGACATCAATAATGGTTTTGGATGCAATCTAAAACATTTCAAAAATAAAAATCCGATGTCATTTCCGTCTTCTAATAGCGATCTCCCTGCCTTTACACCCCCTGTTTGAGTGACAGATGTGTGTTTGCTGTGTGTGTGAGAGTGGAGGAAACATGTGAGCGTGTATGTTGCTACAGATCGCCGCGTTTTGAGCCTGATTGGTAATTTGGGGAAAAAAGCGCTTATTAGCATCCAGAATTATTATGATTATAGGATGATGATTATGAGGATGATGGTGATGATGATGAGGATGATGATGATGAGGATGATGATTGTTTCCGACAGCTATAAATAGCTCGAGAACTAATAATAATCATAATTATATCAAGTGGTAAAGGGAGACGACAGTGGTGTTGCAAAACTCCAGGAGAACGGGTTACTGGTTCTTTAATTAAATATGGGAACAAGAGAGTGGCAGCGGATTTGTTAGGGGTGAGGGATTATGGGGGGGGGGGGGGGAGGGTAGGTAGAGGGGATGACGGTGCTAGGCAGACCTGTGAAAGTGTACTGTTGGCCAGAGTACACGGCAGCTTGCTCAGGCTGACGAGAAGCCATAAAGGCATACACAGGCCGACTTCAAACAAGCGGCATAAACATGACGAGCCAGGAATCATTACCATTCCTCACTGCGCTGAGGAGATGCGGCTCTGCGTTAACCACTAGAGGTTCATCATTAACCACAAGAGAATTCTTATGAACCACACGAGTTGTAGCCATTAACCACAGATGAATTATCATTAACCACATGAGGTATAATCATTAACCCCAGTTGAATTATCATGAACCATATGTGGTATAATCATTAACCACAGATGAATTATCATTAACCATATGATTATGTGGTATAATCATTAACCACAGATGAATTATCATTAACCATATGTGGTATAATCATTAACCACAGATGAATTATCATTAACCACATATGGTATAATCATTAACCACATATGAATTATCATTAACCATATGTGGTATAATCATTAACTACACGAGAATTCCCATTAACCACATGTGGTATGAACATTAATCACGGATGAATTATTATGAAACATCTGAGGTATAATCATCAACCACAAGAGAATTCTCATTAATCATATTTGGTATAATCATTAACCACAGATGAATTATCATTAGCCACAAGAGGTTATTCATTTGTCACAGGATGGTAATCACTATTAGCCACCGGTCCATTGTAATTTGCCACAAGAGAATTATCATTGATCATAGGAGGTTAATAATTAACCATACATGTAGGTGCATTATAATTCATCATATGATGTTCATTATTAGCTACAACACATTTATAATTAATCACAAAGAGCTTTAGCATTAATTATAGGAGGTTAAGGATTAACCACAGACGCTGCATCATTGGCCATTAGGTTTTTATTTGTGAACTACAGGTGCATTATAAGACATACTATGTTAATCATTAACCATCAGAGCTTCCTCATTAACCTCATAAACATTATTATTAACTACAGGAGCACCACATGATACTAATCACAGGAACATTATCATTGGTATATATTAACCACAGGAGCACTACATGATACTAATCACAGGAGCATTATCATTGGTATATATTAACCACAGGAGCATTATCATTGGTATATATTAACTACAGGAGCACCACATGATACTAATCACAGGAGCATTATCATTGGTATATATTAACTACAGGAGCACCACATGATACTAATCACAGGAGCATTATCATTGGTATATATTAACTACAGGAGCACCACATGATACTAATCACAGGAGCATTATCATTGGTATATATTAACTACAGGAGCGCCACATGATACTAATCACAGGAGCATTATCATTGGTATATATTAACCACAGGAGCATTATCATTGGTATATATTAACTACAGGAGCACCACATGATACTAATCACAGGAGCATTATCATTGGTATATGTTAACTACAGGAGCGCCACATGATACTAATCACAGGAGCATTATCATTGGTATATATTAACTACAGGAGCACCACATGATACTAATCACAGGAGCATTATCATTGGTATATATTAACTACAGGAGCGCCACATGATACTAATCACAGGAGCATTATCATTGGTATATATTAACTACAGGAGCACCACATGATACTAATCACAGGAGCATTATCATTGGTATATATTAACCACAGGAGCACCACATGATACTAATCACAGGAGCATTATCATTGGTATATATTAACTACAGGAGCGCCACATGATACTAATCACAGGAGCATTATCATTGGTATATATTAACTACAGGAGCGCCACATGATACTAATCACAGGAGCATTATCATTGGTATATATTAACTACAGGAGCACCACATGATACTAATCACAGGAGCATTATCATTGGTATATATTAACTACAGGAGCACCACATGATACTAATCACAGGAGCATTATCATTGGTATATATTAACCACAGGAGCACCACATGATACTAATCACAGGAGCATTATCATTGGTATATATTAACTACAGGAGCGCCACATGATACTAATCACAGGAGCATTATCATTGGTATATATTAACTACAGGAGCGCCACATGATACTAATCACAGGAGCATTATCATTGGTATATATTAACTACAGGAGCACCACATGATACTAATCACAGGAGCATTATCATTGGTATATATTAACTACAGGAGCACCACATGATACTAATCACAGGAGCATTATCATTGGTATATATTAACTACAGGAGCACCACATGATACTAATCACAGGAGCATTAATCATTGGTATATATTAACCACAGGAGCACCACATGATACTAATCACAGGAGCATTATCATTGGTATATATTAACTACAGGAGCACCACATGATACTAATCACAGGAGCATTATCATTGGTATATATTAACTACAGGAGCACCACATGATACTAATCACAGGAGCATTATCATTGGTATATATTAACTACAGGAGCGCCACATGATACTAATCACAGGAGCATTATCATTGGTATATATTAACTACAGGAGCACCACATGATACTAATCACAGGAGCATTATCATTGGTATATATTAACTACAGGAGCACCACATGATACTAATCACAGGAGCATTATCATTGGTATATATTAACTACAGGAGCACCACATGATACTAATCACAGGAGCATTATCATTGGTATATATTAACTACAGGAGCGCCACATGATACTAATCACAGGAGCATTATCATTGGTATATATTAACTACAGGAGCACCACATGATACTAATCACAGGAGCATTATCATTGGTATATATTAACTACAGGAGCACCACATGATACTAATCACAGGAGCATTATCATTGGTATATGTTAACTACAGGAGCGCCACATGATACTAATCACAGGAGCATTATCATTGGTATATATTAACCACAGGAGCACCACATGATACTAATCACAGGAGCATTATCATTGGTATATATTAACTACAGGAGCACCACATGATACTAATCACAGGAGCATTATCATTGGTATATATTAACCACAGGAGCACCACATGATACTAATCACAGGAGCATTATCATTGGTATATATTAACTACAGGAGCGCCACATGATACTAATCACAGGAGCATTATCATTGGTATATATTAACTACAGGAGCGCCACATGATACTAATCACAGGAGCATTATCATTGGTATATATTAACTACAGGAGCACCACATGATACTAATCACAGGAGCATTATCATTGGTATATATTAACTACAGGAGCACCACATGATACTAATCACAGGAGCATTATCATTGGTATATATTAACTACAGAAGCACGATTGTTGTATGTTAATGACAAGAATATTCCCATCAAGTATTCAAACTCACTTTAACTTAGTAGTTT